>NDXB01014809.1:172763-191070 GCA_002631895.1 Agapornis roseicollis
TTTTTTTTTTTTTTTTAACTATGGTTTTGTGGAGTCACATATTTCTATTTCAATGCAGAATTGTGAAAGGATCTCTGTTACTGAGATCTGATTACCAAAAGACTGTGTTCCTGCATACACTTAGCTTTTCTATAGGAAAATTGCTGTTCTGTCTGTATGGACTGCTAGGTGAGGGTCCAGTATTGATTTCCAGGTCATCATTGCCTCAGAGACTTTTATTCCCCTTGGGTTGTGTAATGGCCTGAAAAACATTGGTGATGTTGCCTCTTCAGCAACTCCCAGTCTTTTCCAGTAGATACTTTTGGTTTTTAGGATGGGAGGAAGAAGAGTAGGAAGAAAAGAGGGAAGGAAAGGAAAAAAGAAGGAGAGAAGAAAGAAAGAAAGTAGTATTCCTTGGTCTTCACTTCAGTATGAAATATCTTTCCTTTTCTGTACCTCTAGTTTTAATGTAGGTTAGGAGGGCCAAGAGCAAAATGCAGTCTGCCTTCTTTACACTAGAACTTTCCTTTCTCATGTTTTGGGTTATGTGGTTATATTTTTGCTGATGAAGGTGATGTGCAAGGGATGCCGAGAGCTGTGTTACAGACTTTTTTCTAATGGGGAATGTGATGCTAGATTCAGAATGTGACTTTGCTGTTGGAACTGTTCTGTTACATTTCACTGTTTTCTGATGAGTTTGAGTATGTTAAAACTTTTCTGATAAATTAAACAATGAAGATAAACCCTGTTCAACAAGGCAGAGTGCTGCGTCCACACGTGCAGTTGGGCCACAAAACTTCATGCAACACTACAGGCTTAGAGAAGGGTGGCTGGAAAGCTGCTCATCAGAAAAGGGCCTGGAGGTGCTGACTGGTGGCTGCTATACATGAGCCAGCTTGTGCTCAGGCAGCCAAGAAGGCCACCAGCATCCTGGCCTGTATCAGAAACAGCCTGTCCAGCAGGGCCAGGGCAGTGATCATCCCCCTGTACTGAGCACTGGTGAGGCTGCACCTTGAATCCTGTGTTCAGTTCTGGGCCTCTCATTACAGGAGAGACATTGAGGTACTGGAGCAGGTCCAGAGAAGGTCAATGAAGTTGATGAAGGATCTGGAGCACAGGTCTGATGAGGAACGGCTGAGGGAACTGGAGTTGTTTAGCTTGGAGAAGAGAAGAATCAGGGGGGACCTTATCATTCTCTGCAGCTACCTGAAAGGGGAATGGAGCAAGGAGGTGGCTGGTCTCTTCTTCCCAGTAACAGGTGATAGGGAAAGAGGTAACGGCTTCAGGCTGCACCAAGAGAGATTTGGATTGGGTATTAGGAACAATTTCTCCACTAAAAGCACAGTCAGGCATTGGAACAGGCTTCCCAGGGAAGTGGTGGAATCACCATCCCTGGACGTGTTCACAAACGTGTGGTTGAGGCATTAAGTGACATGGGTTAGTTGTGGGCTTGCCAGTGCTGAGATGACAGTTGGACCTGATGATCTTAAGGCTCTTTCTGAACTTAACTGATTCGATGATATGAAAAGAATTTTACAGCTAGTAGAACTTGTGTCTTACCTTTGTGATGGAAAGGGGAACAAAAATTAGTATGAATGCTTTTATTTTGAGTTAATGTAATTTTGAATTAGCATATTAACACTGCGTAAGAAGAGTTTCAAAAGAAATTGAAATGAAGCATATGTTTTCTACAGGGAGCAAGAAAGGCCAACACTAACAAGAGCTGGCTTACCAGTTCCCAAAAGATGGTGGATTTGCTTTTTGTTTTATCTGGTTAACTAGTGATTTCTTCTTGTTCATTAAACATCAACTCTTTTCATAGCCTTAGTAGACAGGATAAACTTTTCTTCTGCATAAACCTTTTTCCTGGGTTTATATTTTGAACCTTGATGGAAATAATTTAAATCTAACATCAGACTTTTTTACTAAATATAATTTGCTTTAACTATTTTCTGTGTAATTAAACCCCAGTATCCCAAACCCTTAACCATTACACTGAACTTAAAGAAGGGAAGTTCAAAAGCAGTGTTTTTCAATTGTGTTTTGTTTGGGGTTTTTTTTCATTCTCTTCCCTCTTTCAGTTTACTTTTATGTTGTGGTTGTAATTTAAAGTATACTTGAAAAGTTTTAATAGTTTCCTGCTGTGATCTGTCTTTTCTAAGTGGGAAAACAGATGTGTACATTCAAAAGAGCCTTGAGAACATAATCGTAACTTATAAATAAGGGAATGGGTGTGTTAACTCATTATCAAAGGGTAAGACAAGATGTGAACTTGCAGTACACCTACAGTAACTGCCATGTGCAAATGTTTTTCTGTTATAAAAATAAGGTGTTTTAACCGTTGAAAAAGATCAATAAAACTCTTACACTTTTCATATTTTCTGCTGGGTGAGAGCAGGCTTTCTAGAACAGGTGATACAGTAAGTTTGTATTCTCCTACACCCTGAGGCAACTTGGTTGTGCACCCATATCCAAAGTTAAAATAATCCACTTAAGGCAAAAATCCAAAATATGAAGATAAGTTTGTGTTGGATAATAGCATTACAGTGAGACGAATCCAATACACATACTCAGATTTTGTAGGTATCATCTTTATAAGTCAAGCTAGGAATGTTATTTTTATTCTGAAAGATGTGATGTTAAAATTAAATTTGCTGTAGATTGGAGCCAAGGTATAAGAATCTTATAAATCAGAGTATTTAACTGAATGCTGTTCTTATATTTTGGAGCTTTTTTTTTGTATCAGTCTGGCACAGTTTGAGATGAAAGATTCAGAAGTAACCCATTTGAGCATGCTCTATTCCCAAACCTTGAATACACAAATGAGGTTTTTGAAAATCTGGAAAACCCTCCCCAACAATAAATAAAAGATTATTGGTTTATAATTTTGCCCATAAATGTATCAATTTGCAATGTAGCTCAAAAAATCCAGTATTTGCCTTTAGTTGTAAGTCTTTGGGAACAGCTTCTATCTAGCATTTCCATGTGGTTCAAAGACTTAAATTGATTTCTGTGTGCTAAAGTCTCTTTTTTCTTTCTCTCTTGTTATAGGATGTTTTTGTATTTAGACATGAACTTGCTCTCCTAAGAATATCTGCCTTCATGGGTATAATAATGTTAGGTGGAATAAGTGGACTCTTTTACACTCAGCTTATGGGTATTTTCACTGTAAGTATCTATTTTTAGAAGTATATATTAGTTTTATTTTCAGTAAAATTTAAAAAAGCAGAAAAGTATATTGCATTTAAGGAAAGAGTAGAAAACCACTTGTACTCTGAGGTATCTATTTGGTATGTGATCTGTCAAAACTCTTGTTTCCAAGAAAGCCTTAAGAAGCCATATAATAAATAACTAATAAAATTCACCTATCAAGGTAGTTTCCTGATTTACATTAGTAAAATAAAACCATACATGGTCCTGGAATTGTGCAGTCTACAAGGTATGTATTTGTGGGTTTTGACTTTTGGTTTTATGTTAAGTGCCTTGGTGTTGATTATACTTCATGAAAGCGAGGATTCTGTTAAGTCACACATTCTAAGAACACAGACATTCTGTTAGGTATTTTAATAAATATGCGTGCATTTGTATCTCTTCAGTCACCAGACTGTGGAATGGAATCAAGTAGAATTTCCAGTCCAAATGTATATTCTGTATTTAAAGGTACAAGAAAAAAAATCCTCTGCATGAAAAAATTTTCCAGTTAAATGGATTTGGTAATGTCATAAATATCTACAAGAAACAAATGTCTGTTGCTGTGATATCCTGTTGTGTACATTAGAAGTTAGTCACTAGCAGTGAATTCCTTAATTATCTTGAGAATCCATGTGTTTGAGGTACTGCAGTGTTGAATGGAGAGAGCGTGGTAGTTGGATCTGTATATGTCTATGAGCGTGTATGATCTGGCCTGCAATTTTTTTTTTAAAGACAGTAACGTACAAGATGACAGCATCTTTGTCACTACAACTGGTTGAGATCTGCCTGAGGTCTCATTTTGGGATTATGAGGGCTTACACAGTATTAACCTTTGTAGGTGCATAATGGAAAATCTCCTAACTATATAATGTAATTCCTTTGTATAGAATAAAAGACAAAAATTACTGCATAGATTTTCCCTCTGTTAGATAAAACAATAACATTGCTCATTGGTTTTATTGTATTACCTTTATGTAAGTTTACTGCCTTCTGCTCTTTGTGTGACTGTAGCTATGCTGTGTGTTATTTTTGCCATCTTCCAGCTGCTCTACCAGACTGCTTGCTACACTTCTGTCAACCCCCAGGTCTACAGATTTGCCTTTGTGCCCCTTCACTGTGTGACTGGTTTCTGTTCCAGGATCTTGCTGACAGGTTCTCACCTCCCTGTTTAAATTCTGGCACACAACCTTAGTGTTTGTGTCCTCTGGAGCTGGGACTTCTTTCTAATCTGATACTGTGCCTTGCTGGGTACCCAGTTTAAGTGGTGTGCAAGTCTGAATTCTGCTCACCCTTGCTCCCAGTAGTGTGAGAGATGGAAACAAAGGGAGCCTTAGAGTTCAGATGCTGAAATATAGATTTTTTTTAGTCTCTGTTAAATGGCATTTGAGAAGGAACAAAAAGCCATGGGATCAGTACTACACTAAACCACAGAAATGAGGCAGCAGAAAACAAGGAACAATCCGTAAGTCTACCATTCTGTTCTGTGTGCTTCCAGAAGCTGAACTAAATTTTGGCATGGACTAAATGTGGCCATCAGTGTTTATTCAGCTACTCTTAGTACACATGAAACAAAAGCTCTCAGACTGAGCCCTGTTCTGTCAGATACACCTGAAATTTGGGACATTTCTGTTCTGACACAGAACACAAACTGTGCTGCCTCTGCAACAGGCAGTATGTTCTTCCACTAATCTCAGCGCTATTCTTAGCACTGCCAGGCTGCTGCCACCACTGCAAACTCTTATGAAGTCCTATAAAGCCCTTTTGTTCTATGTCAGTTGTATTATATACTGTGAAGTACATCCTATACACTTACTAAGCTGACTACTACCCTGGAACAGATGTGGGCTAATTACATTTTCAAGTCCAGCCTCCTTTTATGTGCTGAAATCATAATTCTGTGGGTTGCTGAGCTGCATTATGCCTGTTTATTCTGTTTTGTCCTCTTTGCCCAACTTTGCAAATAAACCACCATAATTGTGGATATGAATGAACTGTGAGAGGCAGATGCTGGAAAGTACAGCTCTTCTGCATTTAGGGCATCCTATTGTACCCTACCTATAGTGGAGGGGCTGTTGTGCTTGCCTCTTATGGACAAGTTTTTAGGTTTGGGATTGATGGGGAAGTAGAAATCCTTTACTGGCATCTCCAAACTGTAACTCATTCACACCATGTGGATGGTGTTGCATTGACTCATTGAAGCACACAGTCATCTGCTTCATCCCTCACTCAAAGCATTTCCATATTAGCAGCATGATCACCTTCTTCTTTTTTCAGTCCCTTCATTAATATAGAATTGGAAATCTACTTGGGAACAACTAGTCAGACTTCAATCAAACAAAACCAAATCTGTTTGGTGAGGTTGTGCTTAGCCTGCAAGTTATGTCAGAAAATCTTTCTGTAGAGATGATTTTGATTGTCAGCATTGTAGTGTGGGGATTTGCTTCCTGCATAAGCACTAACAGCTTTGGCTAGCCAATGGAAATGGCAGAGGACAGGACAGCAGATGAGTGAGTAGTTTCTTTGCAGGCCCCCTAAAGACATGCCTGTGATGCACAGAACAGGGAAACAAACTGGGTATACCCACCCACAGTGCTGAGCATGCAGCGTGGAAAACATTTAAGTCCTGTGGAACCAGTGAACCGTGATCACTAAGAGACAGTGGTATTCCTACTGTGTACTATGCTGGAGTTATTGTTCAACATCTAACCTTCCTGCATAAACTGAGTAAATTGCAACTGAAATGAGAGCTATTTAAAATAATTAATGGTGAAATTAAACCTAACTTATGAAAAGATACAGATCAAAATTCATTTAACAGCAGAATGCAATTGTTGAAGTATAATTCTGCAGACTTGAGGTTAATTTAAAAGCAATTCAAAATGAATGATACGCAGTTAAAACATTCATGTTATATTGATTGATCCATAGCTATTCTTGAGAGCAACAATATCAGTGGTTGCCGAAGCTGCCCAGAGATGTGTGCAGGAGAGGTAGACAAGAGCATGATGGGCCTTTTGAAAAGGTGAAGCAGAGCAGCTCTTACTTGTGCTTTTACAGGAAAAGAGATAATAAACATTTTCCTAGTCATGCTCTATGCCTGTGTTTGCAGTTTAACATCAAGACAAGATTAGTTCCACTGCTCCTGGATAAAAGTGATTTTTGAATAATAAGAGACAGTCAGCATTGCACCTCTGTGATCTAAACTTTCACTGATAACGTACTGTTGCTAAATGGGTCCAGCAAGTTCAGGTTGAAGGGGTTTAACATTATTTACCTGTATTTCAAATGCTGCCAATATCATATTTCTGGAAATAAAAGTAAACTCAGGACCTATGAAATTTTGATCATTTTTGTAGCAAAACATCCCGATTGCCTATAAGGTAAACCTGCTTGATGTTGTTATATAAATTTCGAAAAACCAAGCCTATAGTTTCTTTTCCAGCTAAGTAATATAAAGCTAAGGCTGACTTTTTCCAGGAATATTAGATGTGCATGTTAAGAAAAAAAATCCCCAGTTCTTGGTCTTCCAGTACATACATAGAATGTGCTGTACTTACTGTCAGTCTTAATGAAGCAACTTGGGATAAAGAAATCACAGACTTGTTTGTCCTCTTTTAGCATCATGAGTAATAAGTAACTGGGACCTGGAATGGTAGCTTCCTATTCCTTGTTCATGGTTGATTTCCGTGTCTGAATGGCTCTGCTCAAATGTAAATGATTGAAATGTAGCATGCATTATGAAATGTGATACCTACCCTAGTCACAACACTTCTGCTGTTTCTTCGTATTTGTGGGAGTTTATCCTTTTTCTAGTGCAGCAAGATAGATAAAGTTGACTGTATAGAATTAATTTGCATTAAGAGACCTAAGTGTACAGCATTTTATAAGCAGAGTTGCTCTTTACTGTAATTGATCTGACTGATAGCTTGATGAGGCATAAGAATGAGCAGAAGTTGTTTATAGGATTTTAAGGGGAAATACTGGCATTTTCTCCTCTTTCATAAATTTTTTCTAAAGTCAAAAAATGTTGCCCAACTGAACATACAATAGAAAGGGTATAGTGAATATACTCCACCATGCTTTTCTGAAACAGGGCAGTAGCTAAAACGGGAGCCCAAAGCAGCACATTATGAAGTACAGGTGAAACATTCTGCTGTGTGTGCTGGCACTTTCGAAAATTCAGTGTTGTGCAGTTGACTGATTTCTGTGCCTATGAATTGCATGACTTGCATTAGGTTATAACAGTATCTACTGTATAAGTTCTTTAAGAAAAAAGGGCGTGTAATCTGCTGTTACCCTATTTCATGTGTGTTTGACAGATACCAAAATGCTTGTAAAAAATACGATTTCTGGTAAAAGTGAAAACTTTGTAACTTGTGTACTCAAATTTGGCCCTTGCAGGAAGAATGTTCTTAAGACTCTACTTACTGCTTGAGAAGGTAATTAACAGAACAAGTTTCCTAACATGTAGTAATTGGGTACATTTACCACCTCTCTTATTTTGGTATCACTGTTAGGGTATCATTAGCATAAGGCTGTTCATAGCTCATCTGGAGGTGCAGGAAGCCAAAGAGCAAAGGAGGTGACTTCCTACAATGAGGGGATAACAGCTGGTTGACAAAAACTGTCCTTAGAGGAACTTTTGACATGAATTGTTCCAATGAAGAGGGGAGCAGCTGAGGTAGCCTCTGTATATGAGATTAGTGCTTTCTCCCTCAAAACTAGCATATGTGAAATACACTTCTAGCAGAAGGGGCACACAGCTCTTTTCATCCTCCTTCTGCAATTGCTTTCCCAAGCTCTGTTTTGGCTCATTATCATCCTGAATTTTAACACTTCTTCCAGCATGTACCTGAGATTGCTCTTGGGGAACTTTTATTTGGATACTTTGGAAACAGAAGTACTTCAGTCCTTTCTGGTTCATAAGTCTCTGAAATAGGGAGAAATTTAAGATCCCAATTTAGAAACTGTAGGATCCTAAGAAGATACTCCTAAAACTTCAGCATAACAATAACATAACTTCTTACTTACAAGTTTCATGTTTCTAGAGAACTGGGTAGAAGAAAACAGTTTCACCCGTGAAGAAAGCAATGTCTAATGTAATTTTCAAAATGATAATGTATTTATATTGAAGGCCTGCTTATCTTCCATATTTGGTGCTTGTTTTACCAGTCCTCTACTCCCTGTATTTCTTAAATGGAAATGAACCTGTATTCTCACATTCCCAGGTAGCATGATATTTTCTAATGACAGTGCTTGACAAATAAAAGCAAGCTTAGCATATACCTGTAAGTGAAAAAAACCCAAAACCCCAAACCAAGGAAAGCAACAACAATCCAAAGCAAAAAAACAAACACCCCCTCCCAAAACAAAGAAACAAAACAAAAAACAAACAATCCCCACTCAAAAGATATTTTTGTCAGTTGCACCCTACAAAAAATAAACGATCATCTACTAATACATGTTAATATATATATATAATTTTTTTTTTTGTAAATTATTGATACCCCTTACCTCAGACTACTTCTAGCTGCTTGTATTCTCACAAACAATTATTCCTTTTTGCCTCGAATACTACAGGATAACAAGATGGCCCTAGTGTAGAAAACTCCATGAAGGTAGAGAGATGGGATTTCTTATTTGGTGGCTTGTAATAAATATTAAACTCACTATTTATAAATAAATTCTAATTTTGCTTGAGATAGTTGTGTTTCAGAAAGTTTTTAGATTTTCAACCAAAAAAAAAAATCCAAGGCATCCACTGTCTTGTACAATAACAGCAAATAGCTATTAATTATATTGTATTGCAATGGCAAATGCAAAATTTATGTAGAAAATAATATTGTGCACTTAATCTACAAGAAAGTAGACATGTCTATGTACCTAGACATACCTGTCTTACTCAGTTTTATTTCCAAATACTTTTTTTCTGTAGTTATCCTCATATCAAATAGTAAAATTTAATTGGCAGCTAGTCAAATGATACCCAGAAACTTTCATTCTCAAGACATCTCTTCTTGACATAATGGTTTTAAAGAAGTCTTCTCTCATTTTTGTATGTATCAGGTGCTTTATACCTAAAAAGAAAAAAAAAAGAGCAAAGCATAACTAGCCTATTTATTCATTCAGGCTTAATGAAGGTGTATTTTATCAACTACAGGTTGCTTCTGGTTTATGATTGCAGGAAGTAAAGAGCTGAAATTCAAGATGCTTTTAAAAAGTGGAACTGTCAGGATGCTTGTGTGTATGTTAGTTCAAGACTAGCCCTGGCACTTTCATTATTCTTGTTCATGCTCCATTTTTGATTTAAGAAAATACTTCTATAACAGTTAAATGATGGTAAAAGCCAATTTTTCTATTTATACAGTAAGAGTCAGTTATAATTGATCTACAAGGCATTTTTGTAGAACAAGTAATAAATAGTATGGCACACATTCTAAAAAAATGGCTTTTCTGATTATTTTGATATTTGTGCATCTCTAGTGAGGTTTTAAATTGCACCATACACTATGAAGAAGCATTCAGTTTGCTGACCTTTTATAAGGCTAGTACCTTTTCCATATGTGAAGTTTTCTTCCTGTCAAGATCTGTATTCTTTATCTTGTTGGCTGCCACCTGTCTGAAGCAATCAGCCACTTCTTTCTCTTCCTCTGTACAAAAGGAAAATCCTCTCTTCCCATGGATGGTGGAAGGTAACAGGATAATCAGTTCAGCAGTGATCCTCTGATGTCATTGTGGGAGCCCTGTAAAAGCAGATTATCTGTGACCCAGATAAAATAATTAGAAATTACTCGGACACTTACAAATAACTGATCTACTAATCTCATTTCCAAAGTTAAAAAAGGCCTGTCTCTCAACATAACACTACCAGATGTTTCAGTTAAACAGCATCCTTTGCAGAGACTAATCTGAACCCTAATTTTAAAGGATTACCTTTGATTGTTTTTTATTTCAAACACTCACCAGTTTGTGTTTTCATTTTTACGTATGTTCAAACAAAGTATTTATATGGAATTGTCTTCATTTTACCGCTATATCTATCTAATGTGATTTTATGTGATTTTTGTGGTTAGTATTGCAGAGAAAAACTTTTCATTAGAATTATTTAGTAATTAACTTGTTTCCCTGGGTCAGAACTATGTAATGGATTGGCTTTTATAAATTTAATAGATACCATGTGGTCTTTGTACAAGATAGCGGATGCATTATTATAAACTAAGTGGACAATGACTTTATTAATTTAATTAATGCTACCGGGGTTTCCTGTTAATTAAGTGTTTCAATGGTGTACAGTGATATGCCAATATCCTGGTGCATCACTACTGTGTGGATGTGGTAGAGAGAAATTTCCCATTAGTTGCTTTGGGGAGGATGTAAGGGAAAATAGTTTAACAGCTGGTGTTCAACAGTCTGTCTTGTGCACAATATGATGCCTACCACATAGATTTTTTTCCCGTAAAAGCATTTTTCAATCTTGGTATTTGTTGAGTGCTATGTTTTATTATTGTTGCAGTGATTCTCCTTTTCACCTTCAAGTACCAAATATATTTCACTAGCTATTTTTAGTAAACAGATCCGTTTCCACATGAATGTTTTAAACTTATTAATTCATATATATTAACTATTTTACTTAGTGAGACTGATACTTACAGTGAGCATGTAATAAGGAACATTACTCATTTTGATCAAAGCTTGTTCTCAAAAAGGCAAAAAATCCTTTTAAGGAAATGTTTAAAAGATGGACATTGTAAGATTTTTCAGGTATAATTACTACAAAAGAATGTTTTCAAGCCATTAATTTTCTTTAGGAGTATCACTTACTTTAATAGTATAGCACAGAAATGAAGTGCAAAGAATAAAAATGCCAGTGAAAAAATTAAAATTCTTTGTACAGTCAGTCAGATAAACTTTTACAGAGGTTGAAATGCAAAATAATGAAAATTTAACTGCAATTATTCTAGTCATAAAATCAAAGGCTTTTTAATTCCTTGAATATTTCATAGTGTTGATCCATTGCTGGTTTAATATAGAGACTGCACAAGTGATCTAGTTGTGCAAAATGCTTTTTTGTCTCTTAAGTATCTTATAATTAAACTTATTCATAATAATATCTTTAATCAGATAATCTATTAAATGCTATTTTGATTAGTGAAATACTAAGGGTTTTTTCTGTTTTTTTCAAACATGGCAGAAATGTAATCAAGGAACTATTAATCCTCATAATTAAATTTAATACAGAAGAAATTAGGATAGGTAGGAAAATTAGGATTCCCAGGCAAACATATTCTTTACCTGGCTATAATAAAGTGTAACATATAAAGTAATTGTAGAGGGAGAGCAAAAGGTATATAAACCTTAAACCCAATTAGTAATTTGGAATTAGAGATGTAAAAGAAAATAAGTTCATGTTAATGTTGCCTGTCTGTGTCTTCCCCATTATTATCCCTTCCCCATTTCTTGTCTCTACCTGTAATCCACCTCTAGGTAAATCTTTTATTAGAAGAATTTTATTAGAAGACTTCATAAAGTCCTGTAAATTAAGTTGTCAGGAATTAGTGATATCCTGGTCTTTGGATGGGATATCTTTAACTGTGAGAAGTCTTTTGTATTTTTACCTTATTCTTCACAATCAGACTAGCAATCTGTTTAACATTTTATTAAATGTATTCTGACAGTTTTAAGGATGTATTTACCACTAAAGTAAATTTCAAAAACCTCTTTTCTGAGCTATTTAAGATTTAAGGATAAATTCAAGTGTAAGACACACTGAGTGGCAAAAGATCTCATCTGCATTTTTTTTTTAGGTAAACTGGGAATGCTTTTTTTGAAATCAATTATTTACAATATTATTAAGGAAAAACATGCATTAGGAAATTTAATCAAAGACATTTTATATTGTGCAGAGAGTCAGAATATAATGCAAAAAATATCCTGTGATCATCACTCAAGGAGGAAGTCCTTTTACTATTCTAGTTATTTTATACATTTATTATAAATAGATATTTAGTATATTTAGTTATTTTTCTAAATAGTAAAGGAAGTACCTTTAACCAGTTGAAAATAAGTAACTATAATAACGTTTGAGTGTTCTGAGTGTTGAGTACATTTCTTTAAAAGTTGCTTGTCTCACTTAGACATCAGACCATTAAAATGACTTCTGTGTGAGGAAAGTCAACACCTACCCTTCCTAAGTATTTTTTTTTCCTTAATATTTTTGTGCTAAGAAGATATTTGTAAGTATCAAGAAAAATAATATATTTTGTCACATGCCTTGCTGTCATGCAGCTATCTGCGTATGACACACTAAGGATTTGAAACACAACAAAGAAAGATCTGTTTGTAGGTGTGTTCCTAATTTACTATCAGAGGTTTTCTTTTCATTCAATCATTTTCTAGTATCTGATTAATGCATTGGAAATCAGTTCAACTAAATGCATAAGAGCACAGAGGAGTGTGGAAGTATTATTAGAAATAGTATAGTTTAGCTTTTTCATTTTGCACACAATTCTCTGATTTAGGGATTTAAGTTTAAAACTGAACTAGTAATTTTCAGGCTGAACATAATTGTAACTGATAAAATTAATCATATGAGCTGTCCAGATGTAAGGAAACAGTGCTAAAAGATGGCAAAACAGAAATCCAAAAGTAATTAATGTTAAAAATAGAAAATTTCTGAAATATGAAGTAAACTTTCTATGAGATTTTCAGTATTTTTATATTCTTCAGTTGATCACCTGTCATTTACATACACACAATTAAAAGATGTTAGGTAGAAGGAATGAAAAAACTTATTATTTAGCTAGATGGTATTTTGTCTTGCACTTTAGGATAGAAGCAGTGGCTGCAAATCCAGAAAGACTTGCAAGTTTTGAGTATTTTGTTTGTATGTTTCCACTTTATCATATTTTCTTGCTGATACTTATATGCTAAGTATTTGAAAATGCTATATGAAGAAAGTGTGGCACAAATCTTACATTCTTCTATTGGAAGTATTACATAGAGCTGTACTGATTACATGTCACTTTAACCAAACACAGAAGAAAACTGAAACCCAAGATTGTGGCTATGTGCTTAGGAGTTAGTCCTGTGAGTTACAAATTACAGCTTCTCCTTTGGAGAGCATGAATCAATAAGAGGAAAATATTTTTCCATGTGCTTCTTCCATGATAAATTAGTTCATGATGAATCTCATCCTGTGGCACATCTTGTTAAACAGTGCATGTGATCTTTATAAAAAGCCTGTTTCTTCAAGCAGTTCATTATGTTAATTCAAAATATAGCTATGAAAAATATATTCCTGTTTTTAGCTAATGCAGGTGCATTTGTTTGCAAGTGAATCTTAAGTTGGTCTGCAAAATGCAGTCAGTGCTGTTACATAGTTCTTTCCATTTCTCATCTTACCTGTTGCCCCTTTAACAAGCTGCTCTTGCAGACTTGCAGTGTTTTCAAAGCAAAAAGCCACTCCTTATTCCCTCAGCAGAATCAGAAACCTATACCCTTTTCCTCTTGTTTTGAAGTGATGTGTTTTAATTATTACTATATTTAATTCCTTCAATTTCTTTTGCCTTTCTCATGAAGATAATGGTTTTGTTTTTCCTGGTTCCTTTAAGATGCTTATTAGTAGGTATGTGTCTGAATAACTAGGTGCAGGAATAATAGTTGTTTCCAATCTGGATGATCACTCCAGGGGTCCAAATGACCCATCATGTGAAATTAATCAATTATGGGGTAGTCAATTTTTTCTTGTATTCAATTGTGAATTTTATTTTATTTTATGAAGATAAAGGTTACTAGGACTCAATAGATATGCCATGTTTGCTCATAGCAGTTTATTTTAAACTTTTGGATGATTGCTGGTTCCCCAAAAGATTTTAACATCAGCATTAGGCAATAGGGAGGGAATCTTAGCAGATTTCTATTTGTGATAACAGTAATCCAAGATGATAGTAGATGCAGACAGCCAAAGCCTCTTAGGCTGTAACACTGATGTAACAAAACCGGGGTATCCATCAAATGCATAATTAAGAGAGGTTGTATTCTGGTTGAAAGCCATTGTGAGATATGTTAATGAACAGAGGAACACCTTGTCATTCAGAAGAGTGGTAAGATTATTCTAACCCTTCAGTCTCTGAAAGAAATAGAAATTGTCTGTCTGAGAAGAAAGCCTTAAATAACAGGCCAAAACTCAACTGGGGTCCTCTCCCTTTCCTTCCTTTCTTGTCTCTAGAGGGGCTACTGAGTTTCCTGGGGTGCTGTGAAGTTTCACTTTCATATGAAAAGGTTAATTAGTTCACTCTCAAATGCAAGTACATTTCAAATGACCCCAAGTGTTTGGCAGCAATGTTGGCAGAGAGAAGCTGTTAGGGGAATTCAATTCACAGACATAGTTCACAGCTTTTAAAATGTGGCTATAAAGATTTTGTAATTCTGAAAAAGTATCCCAGAATCAAAGGGCTTACTGCTCAGTCCCAATTCCTTTGAAGTATTCTAAAGTAGATGGTGGGAAAGGGAAGGATGGAAGGAGGGAGAGAAGGGAAGAAGGAAGGATTTCCTTTGACTTCCTATCCAACTTCCATATATCTAGTGTGTTTTAAAGGTGTGGAAGCATGACAGTCTTTTCTTCAGTCATGTTCTGCAGTTTCTGCTTTCGTGCTTTCACTTAGATTGTTAATTTCATGGATTACATTTTGAGGGGGGCAAAACCTCATGAGCATCTTCCAGGTCTTGATATAGTGTGCCATGATAACAATTAAAAAGAATTACAATCCCCAGTTCTCAAGCTGGGAATTCTTAAAAAAATCTCAAATATATTATTTAAAGAGCTATATGAATATGTTAATGAATGAACAGTGTGAAGAAACATGGCAAAAAGACAGATTTATGGTGTTGTTTTATTGTGTTACTCCTGCACCCAAAGCTGCTTAAGGTTCCTTTAGTGAAATGATAGCATAAATCTTTGACAGCTAGAAATCAGTGATGGTCTGGACTAGCATGTTACTGTTGTGCAAACATCTTTAGCAATCATTGCTTTCAAACATACCAAAGTTATTTTCATTTTCTACTAACAGGTAGACAGCTTTGAATGGATAAAGATGATAGTTTGCAGAGCTGAGATATTATTGCAGTTACAGAAGGTGCATCTCATGAAGATGATACTACAGCCTCACTGAAATGTCGTGGAAGCAGTACCTGTGTTTACTTAGTCCTTTTTATTCAGAAAGCTGTGTGTGGATTTCTGTGGTCAGAAAAGGTGGTATTTGTTCTGGCAGGAGTTAGGAAAACAGCCAGCCCAAGGAAGCAGAATATCCCTTGGCTGTGCCCATAGCCAAAGCAAGCGCAGACTTGCCCTAGGAAGGAGAGTGGCTTGTGTCCTGTAATGCTTCCCTGCCACTGGTGGCAGGTGAGGGGAAATATGCTAAACAAGCCCATACAGTGGAAAGAAGCAGTTTATCTGTGGGAATCAAAACAACAGAAAGTATTTACATTCTTCTGTTTCCAGTCCTGTCCTCTCTCAGTATGGAGCAGTTGTTCAAATCTGCCTAATCATGTGGCCAGAACAGTTCATGTAGTCTGCTGTAAGCATGCCTTTTCTGCACTAACAGGGAAAAACCTGTGCATTGTCACCATGATGCACAGGTATGCATGAGAAGAGGAAAGTTCTCTTGTTTGCCATAGTGCATCTGGAATTCAGCTAGGTAGATCATGGGGACATTAAGATTTTTTGCCATTTAGCATATGGTAAGGGATCCTCTTCCAAAACTCATCAGAGCTGGGAAGCAGATTTAGGAAGACAAAAGTCAGGAAGGGAAGTTGAGACCACCTGTATCTGGTGAAGCTGCTTCATTTTGTTCCCACTCACATTTCAGCCATCCTCTTCAAAGCTTTATGAAAGATGGTGGCAGAATCCCAGTAGTGCTTACCCTGAATTGGACGCACTGATGGCAGGAAAAATTGAGGAACACAGTATGGTTTTATTGCTAGGTAGTGTTTTCAGATGACAATGAAGTTGCAGCCTAATTAAACCACAGCCCTTGTGTCTCTGTATAGCTTGGACAATGAAGACTAGTTCTTGGTTTCATTCAGATGCTAGTGTAATCTGACAGGTGCATTATGTGCACTTCTAAATCAATGAACAGTAAAGGGAAATGTCAAGCTGCTGTAAAAAGGAGACAGAACCATGAGAAATATTTCAGTTACTGAATTTTGGACCTCATGAGGGATTTTGGAACAGAATGAGCTATGAATGTGCATTGAAAATCCTAGTAATGCTGGAGTTTAAAAAAAAAATAAGATGAAAATAAAAGCTGTCTTTTCTGTTAATTGTGCAGTGCAAAAGTGAGAAAAAGTACTATTGTCAGTAGTTCTAAAAGCTTTATTTGGGGGTGATCTAAACTTAAATTGTTGTGTTTTTTTAATTATAAAACTTTGTGACTGATTAATCAGAAAAGTATGAATTTAATTTACTGTTTGCTTCAGGAATGCATTCACTCTGCATATTGTTTAGTTTTTGTTACATTTTAGGAGAATAATTTTTGGATTTGGTATTTGCCTGTAGTGACTGGAAACTGATGGTGTATTCCTAGTGGTGCTATTTGCATTGTGATACTCACTACAATCACTATTTTAAAACTTCTTCATAGCTCCTGCTTTTCAGAAATACCACATCTGTTAACAGGTGCATTTTACTAAATTTTTCTGTGGTTATCTCAGTGGACTACTCCACATCTGGAATCAGTATTGTGAAAAGTATGTCAAAAGTCTATTTTAGACACATTCCATCTAAATGTCCCATTAATTGTAATATCTGAATTAATTTTGAATGTAGTAACGCTGTACATTTTTGTTGATATTCTGTGCTATGTGCTGTCACAGTAAAACTACACAGTACAGTTTCACATTGTGTTTGTGAAAAACATTTAACAGACCAAGTAAATTTGCATGTATGATCTTACAGCTGTTTAAAACTAATCTGGTGTGTGAGTAGTATGTAACCTAGTTGCTTTCAGAATGACATTTTAACAGTTAATAATTGTAAATGAATACTTTTTTATTGTGTTTTCTTCAACAGGACACTACAAGTATAGAAAAAATGTCAAACTGTTGTGAAGACATGTAAGTGCTATAAAATTTCTGCATTTATTTGCTGAAAAGCTAAAGGAGCAGCTGGGGTTTTTAACTGTGTGAAAGAGAAAAGAAATTGAAGAGACTTTGTTATTTTTGTGTGGTGGTGTGCTCTGTACTTCCTATCTCTAGCAGCAGTTCACTAATCTTTTAATATTGGTTGTACACAAAGTAGCCTCACATTAGTCCCATTCCAAAGCCAATGGAACTATATTTTCTTTCAACAGTAAAGATCAAAAGACACTTTCTGCTGTGTCTTGACGTACATTTAATTGATTCAGAGGTTCTCCTCTGCTTCAAAAGTTGCCTTCGGTTGATTGACGACACAGATAGTTTCTGTTCTCCAAAGTTAAGTCTCAGCTGTGTGCCGTAATGAAAGAAAAGCTGCATTTATGATGCTGGGACACAATTCATCAGAGTCCAGTATTGGATCTCCAGCCAACCTGCATTGTTCTAGCTGACTGAAGTGCACTGTGGGCGTGCTGTCTTTCACTAATAATGCTGTCTTCTGTAGATCGAGGCCCCGAAAGCCATGGCAGCAGACCTTCTCAGAAGTTTTTGGCACTCACTGGAAGATCCTGTGGTTTATTCCTTTCAGGCAGAGGCAACCACTGCGCGTTCCCTACCACTTTGCCAATCACGTCTAAACAGATGGATGGTGGGCACAGATGGGTCCTCCATGCTGGAAGTGCATTACAGGTTTTATGATAATAGAACTATGACAGTCTTCAAGTCAATTAAAATCCACCCACCAATCCTAGGCACAACAATGTGCTCCAGTCTTTATTTTAATAGTGGTCTTGATTCTGTTCTGAGATTAATACAAGCTGTATGTTTCACCTTAGGCATATTTACTTCCAAATTAGCTTTCTAAGGGGATTTATTTTGTATTTGAGGTTAATACCAAAACCAAATGACTGGAATGCAGTCTTACTCTATTTGTTTCCTCCTGGCTTTTTTTTTTTTTTTTTTTTTTTTTTGGTATAAAACCCTGAATTTTTCTTTTTTTTTTTTT
>NDXB01014809.1:193492-213406 GCA_002631895.1 Agapornis roseicollis
TTTTTTTTTTTTTTTTTTTAAGTAGAAATTACATATTTAGGACTAATTAGCGCTTGTCATTGTTACTCATGTTTCATCCTAATGTAATATCAATGCTACACATGCTGTAACGAGCACAGTTAATATTAGCTGTGAACTTCATGATATTTTATTTTCTGAGGGGTACAAAGAGATCTCAAAGCACTAATAAAAAGCAACCTGAAAACATTGGAAAATAGCTGATTTATTTGCAGTATGGGGTATCTCCTGGTAGGACCAAACAATGCTATCTCACTGTGTCCTCATAATACCAGAGATTTGAGATTTTATCTGGAAAATCTCAATGTCTAAAATAAAAGATTATGCATTAAGTAACTTTTACCAACCTACCCTCTGATCTGTTGGTTTCAAGGACAAGTTCCATTGAACAGATGGTAAAGTGCTTGAGATATGCAGTTGTTTTCAGTCTTGAGGAGGGTTCACAAGTAAGAAACTGTCAAAGAAGCAAGTGGTAGGATAGATTTTGAACTAGGCAGCTTTCTCCTTGGTTTGAATCTAAAATTGGCTAATGTGAGTGGAATGTTCGTGGAAGCACAGGGAAAATGAAGGTGGGGCCAAAAGAATTCTTCTGATTCATGACAAGAGTTTACCAAATGAGGTGAGATTGTGAAGAGTAGGAGTTACTCAGTAAGTAAATACATACGCTGAAATTACATGATGTCTCAATGTCCATCTTACAGTTGTCCAGTTTTGTGCAGTAAATGATACATTGGCCATTGTGTGTCTAA
The DNA here is from genome assembly GCA_002631895.1 of Agapornis roseicollis. NCBI lineage: Eukaryota > Metazoa > Chordata > Aves > Psittaciformes > Psittacidae > Agapornis > Agapornis roseicollis. The sequence goes on from NDXB01014809.1 coordinate 194,260, forward strand.
GCAAGAAACGTAGGTAGCAAAGATAGGATTTCTACAATGCTATTAAAGTCAACTTTGCATTTAGAGTAAATATGTCAATAAGATGAGTTTTCTGGCAACCTGAAGTTGTTAGTTAACATGAAAACACTTCTTTTGTAATGCATCATTTACCTTATTTGGCTAGCCTTCCTGCCAGTGGTACATCACGTACTGCAGTGTTTCTGTTATATATTCGAGGATGCTGTCACCTAAATGTATTATTTAACTTGGCTATCTCCACCCTTTTTCTTCATCACACACTCAACAGGTCACAAATAAGAAACCAATATAGCTCTGTTGAAACAACCATATCACAAAGATAAGTATTATTGACTGGCTCTTCTCAATATACCAGCTGGAAATATCATTGCATTCTTTAAAAGTGTTTCCTTTGTATGGTGGAGTTTTGATCTTTTCAGACAAAAATTGTTGCATATTCCACATATATTGCTATCACTAATACTGTATTAGCATTTCTAAACTATTCCTAAAAGAAAATCTAAGTGTATGTGTACTTTCTGAAGAATGAGAATTGCATAAAACAATGTGGATCTTTATTAGTACCACATAGTACTTCTCATTCAGTCCTGTATTTCTGCAGTTGTGTTACATGGGCAAGCATAATAAATTGATTTTTTTTTTTTTTTTAGTATTTTATATTAGAAATACATTTCTTTTCATAGTCTTGTAACCAACTGAGCATTAACTGTCACAAGGAAAAGGTACAGTTCTGGTTTTTGCCTTTCAAAAAATTACTAGCTTTTGTTTAATGACAAAATCTCGTATCTGATTCATATCTGATATTAAAGCCTTTGAATCTTTCAAAGACTTTTAGTTCAAAGTCTTTTTGAATTAAAGATTTGAATCTAATGAAGTGACCTGACTGAGCATTGTAGCTGTCCAGCAGGACCAAGAAAAATAATCTTAGTTTGCATATACATAGCACAAGCCTAGTGTATACACTTTTCAGGCTCTGTGCCTTTGCAGTCAGACCATTTCCCTCTGACAGGATTTTCCCTTCCTGCCCTCAGTATGAATTGCTGTTAATCATACCAGCATACCATGTTATAGCTCTCTGTTAGCTAAGTTGGATGAGTAGTGGGTGCATACTGTGTTGTTTCAACTTTAAAACTGAGTGATGGTGAGTGATGCTACGGATTACTTTTGGGAAGAATTGATACTTCTAAAATACAGTGCCTGTTCATCCGCAGCATACTGCATGACTGAACACTTCAGAAAGCATTCTTCAAAATATTTTTTACCACTTCCTCAGTGGCTAAGGATTTTGTGTCTTGCCAAGCTGCGGTGGAGCGATGAAAGTCAGTTGTTGCAACGAGCTCGTCTAAGTATCGTCTGTATAATTGTAAAACTAATTCAGATTTACAGCTGAACATGTGCTTTTCAAGTTAGAAAATATGAAACTTAAATTGTAATTTATGCATTTCTGGGTAAATAGGTATTTCTGCGCACATTCCTGAGACTCATACATGTAGATCACAGTGTAATTTATAGATAGAAAATTATCACTCCGTCTCCTTAACAGTTTCAGTTGCAGGGCCAGGTAGCAAAATAATACTGAGTTTTGTAAACTAGTGTACTGAATTTTGTAGTTCACATGTGTGATTGAGCTTTACTAATTTGTTTATCTTGACTGTTAACAATGCTGTTTAATTTTATACTGCACTTGTTGAAAATTACAATATCTAGCACTGATTATACCTGAATGGGTAATGTATGAAGTGAACGGATTAATAATATCAAAACAGGGAAACTTACTCTGGTATTCCTTTAATCAAATATAAAAGTGCAGGAGTATATACATCTGAAAAACAATGTATTGTCTTTTGTTTCTCATTATTTTAGTCACGTAGTATTTCTGGTTTTTCTTTTTTGATTGATATAAGTTGCAGATATTTTTTTTTATTCCTACTGAGATTTCTTATGTTCTGTATTTTTTGTAAATCTTATTTTTAAATTAAAAAAGAAAACTGAATTTTCTTTTTGGTCTCTGGATTTCACTTACATTGGTTAAGGAGACAAGGATGGAATGCCACCAACCTCCTCTCATGGACAGAAATGCTGATTTCCACTTCCTGTTGATTTCTAGAGGTCCAAGAAAGCCATAAAAATGTCGACATGCTCAATATCAAGCAGGCTTCCAGTATCTGAAGGGAGCCTATAGGGATGCGGGGGAGGGACTCTTCATTAGGGACTGTAGTGACAGAAGAAGGGGTAACGGGTTCAAACTTAAACAGGGGAAGTTTAGAATGGATCTAAGGAAGAAATTCTTTCCTGTTAGGGTGGTGAGATGCTGGAATGGGTTGGCCAGGGAGGTTGTGAGTGCTCCATCCCTGGCAGTGTTCAAGGCCAGGTTGGACGAAGCCGTGGGTGACATGGTTTAGCATGAGGTGTCCCTGCTTATTGCAGGGGGGCTGGAACTTAAGATGGTCTTAAGATCCTTTCCAACCCTAACTATGATTCTATGAAAATTGTGTAAATGCTTTGCTAATATTTTCCAAATCTGTTCTTTTTTTTCCCTAATTCTTATATAAATTATTCTCATTGCTCAGTATTTTTTTTATTGTGACTAGATTAAGCTATAATCCCAAATGACTGTTTCTGAAAACTGACCTGTGAAAAATTGGTTAGTAAGGGATTTATTATCTGAGCTTGGTTGTTTTTAAGAGACCAAATGAGTGTTGATGGAAACATTGAAAACTTTCTCTGTTAGGCATATCTATTGGTATAATACCATTGGTTGCAGTATTGGTTAAATTTCTTGCCTGTATAATTTAATTATGTGTATGCACATGTTTATGTTATACTGATGAATTAACCCTCCCACCCCATCCTTTTTTTTTTTCTTTCTTTCTTTATGCTCTTGTTATGGAAGGTAAGAACAAGCACAGGAGACCCAGGCACATTTATGCCAAGATAGAGTTCACAGTTCTCCATAGCCCCCACTAGAGCATGAGCCTCTGATATAGCCATAAACTAAAAGTTACATGAATTGCCATTTTTTTTACCTTCTTAATCTTTGGCTTACATGTTTTTATACAATATATTAGATCATTCATAATCATTCTTGAACACTTTTTGAGAGAGTTAAATGGATCTGAATCAGCAAATCATCTGGTTTGGGTACCTGTGAATTTATGTCAGATTTTGATACAGAGAGTTTTCACACATTTGTCTCTTTCAAATGATGTACAGGTTTTAGACATGTAAAAACAAGTGCGGAAGTATTAATGGCCATAGAAAGGTGTAGAAGAGAGGAATAAAATAGAAACTGCTGAGTATGGTATGAGCAGTAGTCTCAGCTTTACAAGGGGTGAAAGGAAGTTTTTAGACACCTGGGAAGACAGACTGTAAGAATAGTCAGCGGAAGAAAAGAGCCAGTGGTTATGCCTGAAAGGAAATGATTAAAATAGTGAAGTTGTGGCACTTCATAAATAAAGGAGCACAAACTACATGATGACAGTTTGTGGCACAGGACTTGCGTCTTCTGTTTCAACCCAGGAATTGTATTCTGGTAATAACAGTAGTAAAAATCACTTCCATACTGATCCTTCCACAACAGTGTAAAACTGACCTGTAAAATCCTGTATTCTGTTTGTATTCCAAGACAAGGCTGTAGTGTCTGTTGCCAACATTTTCAGTTTCTTTTGTCTGAAATTTCAGTGGGCCTCTTTTCCCCACGTAATAATTTTGAATCTGGTTGATCTCTGCTATAAAATTTATTTAGTTTAGTATTTGCAAATTAGATAGAGCTAACTTGTGTGAATGTGTGCCTTCTTTTTGACGTGTGGAAGCAGAAGCCTATTCCCACTTACCCATAAGAATAATTTTAATGTGTAGACTGCAGTATTTTTAATGCCTAAAGCTCCTGGAATATTTCTTGATGTGTTTTGGTTTTTTATAAACTGAACAAAACAACATATTCAACAGTACTTTGGGTCTATAAATTAATTTTAAGAGACTGTCAGTAGTGCTGGTGAACAAATGCATACAAGCCCTGCTGTAGGCTGACCAATTACCCATATGAGCTGCAATTACATTAACATGCAAGGGCAATTGGAGGGAAAATTGGACCCTGTGGACATCCAGCTGAGTAAACAGGCTTGAGGAAGGATGGAGGATGTGTTAGTCTGAAAAAAAATAGAGCTAAGCTAATTTAGAAGAAAAAAGAGGAGAGAATTTGTATCAATCACAGCGTATTCTTTGTATGTCCTCTAGTTTCACAATATTTTTCTTGTTAGACTTCCCCTCTCAAAAACATTCCCTTTGCTGAAGATCTGACACATGCAGTAATAGGCTTTGTAAGCAGTAAGCCAAAAAGCTGTATTTGAGTCACACAGAGCTGAACATAAAATTAACTGGACAGGTGCTGCTGAGGAACAACAGCTCTTTCCAGCCAAAGTAATAATTTATCTCCAACTATAAAATTATTTGTTGCTTCAGATACTTCACACTCTCAGTCTTTTGTTCCATGAAGCTGGTACTTTCCTGTAGCTGCAGCCAAAAGCCCTACTTCCACAGCCTGTTGGCTGCCATTTGGGTGATAGGCTCCTCTTTTGTTTCTAAGTGCAGACAATGCAGTTACTCCAGCCCTGCAAAGGTGAGATTCGATAATCTGTTTTGGTACCTAATGGATGCTATTGCATTGGGTTAGACTGCAAGTGTGGGACTCCGGAGATCTGCCTTCAGTTCTCTGTGTGGTCTCTGGTTCCTTAGTGAAGACACCTCATGTCCAAAGCAGGGGCTGGGTACAAGTGCAATGCTGAAGGTGAAAGCTGCAATCCCTTGCTTGAGCACTGCTGTGCATGCCACTGCATCCTGTGTCACAGCAGCCAAGGCTGTAATCGTATGGCATCCAGAGCTCCCAGGATGTCCAGAGCAATGCATCCCCACTGCCCCAGGCTGCCGCTGCCCGGGGAACTGTATATTTGCTTCCTGCCTGTACGACACTGGGATCCTTTCCCGAAGCCTTTGAATGATGCAGTCAAACACAGCTGGGATGCATGGGTAGGATTTGCCAACTACAGCAGCAGCCATTGCTACATTAAGGCCATAGCAAGTCACTATGCATATCTTTAAGCACAGAATTGCAGTTAGAGCAGTTCCCTGGGGTATTTGGTACTCCTCCCAGCTTAGAGTAATTCCAGCACATCTTGAGTGCTCATAACTGCCATTCACCAAGTGCTGACTCCCATGGTGTCTTCACTGCAGGTCAAAACCCCAGTATTCACAGCTGTAGCATCCTTTTCTAGGGTCCAGGTAGCAGGTTTCTATTGCATCCAGGATCCATCTCTTTCTGCCTGTATGGCAGAGCACAATTACAAGTGTTTTCTGCCTCAGTTATGCTAAGAATAATGTTGTTAAGGGTGATAAGTGGTTTTGTACTGTAATTTTTATTTTCGTTTCCACAAAATATTCTGACAAATGAGATGCAAATCTTTTTGAATTATGTTGAAAATCACAAGTGTTGAAGGTAACTTTGTCGTGTGATAAAGAAGAAAAAGATATTTATTGTCCCACATGTTTCTGTCTGATGAGGCTTTTTCATGTCATTTCCAGCTTGGTGTTTTATGTAATAATGCTTCTGCACTGAGGAAGAAGCCATGAATTCAAGAAGTTGGTCTGATATAGCTGTAGAGGGCAGGGGGCCGACGACTGTTGGTTGATATTCAAGGATCACCTGCTACAAGCTCAGGGGTGTTGCATCCCAGCTAGAAGGAAGTGCAGCAGGAGGGCCAGGAGACCTCCTTGGATGGATAAGGAGCTGCTGAGGAAACTTCAAAGGAAAAAAAGAGGCTTATAAAAGGTGGAAGCAAGGACAGGCGGCCTGGGATGAATACAGGGATCTTGTCCAGGAAGCCAGGGAACACGTAAGGAAAGCTAAGGCCCAGCTGGAATTAAACTTAGCTAGGGATGTTAAGGATAACAAGAAGGGATTCTATAGGTACGCTGCAAATAAAAGACAGACCAGGGACAACGAAGGCCCTCTCCAGAAGCTATCGGGTGAACTGGCTATGCAGGACTGGGAGGAGGCTGAGGTTCAGAATGACTTCCTTGCCTCAATCTTCATGGGCAAATGCTCTGACCACACCACCCAAGTCATGGAAGGCAGAAGTAGGGACTGTGAGAATGAAGACCTTGGGCCCACTGTAGGAGAGGATCTGGTTCAAGACCATCTTAAGAACCTGAACATGCACAAGTCCATGGGACCTGATGAAATCCATCCACAGGTCTTGAAAGAGCTGGCGAGTGAAGTTGCTAAGCCACTGGCCATCATATTTGAAAAATCATGGCAGTCAGGTGAAGTTCCCAATGACTGGAAAAAGGGAAATATAACCCCCCATTTTCAAGAAAGGGAAAATGGATGACCCAGGGAGTTACAGACCAGTCAGTCGCACCTCTGCCTGGCAAAATCTTGGAGCAGATTCTCCTGGAAGCAATGCAAAGGCACATGAAAAACAACGAGGTGCTTGGTGACGGCCAGCATGGCTTCAATAAGGGCAAATCCTGCCTGACCAATTTGGTGGCCTTCAATGATGGGGCTATGGAACTCATGGACAGGGGTAGAGCAGTTGATGTCATCTACCTGGACTTGTGCAAAGCGTTCGACACTGTCCCACACAACATCCTTGTCTCTACATTGGAGAGACATCAATTCGATAGGTAGACCACTCGGTGAATAAAGAACTGGTTGGATGGCCGCACGCAAAGAGTTGTGGTCAATGGCTCAGTGTCTGGATGGAGGCCAGTGAAGAGTGGTGTCCCTCAGGGATCGGTGTTGGGACCAGTCTTGTTTAACATCTTTGTCGCTGACATGGACAGTGGGATTGAGTGCGCCCTCAGCAAGTTTGCCGATGACACCAAGCTGTGTGGTTCAGTGGATATGCTGGAGAGAAGGAATGCCATCCAGAGGGACCTTGACACGCTTGTGAGGTGGGCTGATGCCAACCTCATGAAGTTTTAACCATGCCAAGTGCAAGGTCCTACAGCTGTGTTGGAGCAATCCCAGGCACAGCTACAGGTTGGGCAAAGAGGAGGTTGAGAGCAGCCCTGTGGAGAAGGACTTGGGGGTGTTGGTCGATGAGAAAATGATCATGAGCCGGCTTCATTGTGCGCTTGCAGCCCAGAAAGCCAACCGTATGCTGGGCTGCATCAAAAGGAGCATGACCAGCAGCAGGTCGAAGGAGGTGATCCTGCCCCTCTACTCTGCTCTTGTGAGACCTCACCTGGAGTATTGTGTGCAGTTCTGGTGTCCTCAACATAAAAGGTCATATGAAGACAGGCTGAGAGAGTTGGGGCTGTTCAGCCTGGGAAAGAGAAGGGTGCATGGAGACCTCCTGGCAGCCTTCCACTATCTGAAGGGGTCCTATAGGGGTGCTGGGGAGGGACTCATCATTAGGGACTGTAGTGACAGGACAAGGCGTAATGGGTTCAAACTTAAAACAGGGGAAGTTTAGATTGGATATAAAGAGGAAATTCTTCCCTGTGAGGGTGGAGGGGGAAGGGAAGGAAAGGGAAGGGAAGGGAAGGGAAGGGAAGGGAAGGGAAGGGAAGGGAAGGGAAGGGAAAGGAAGGGAAGGGAAAAAGGAACTTCAAGTTCATAAACTCTCAAGTTTTGTCACGTGAAACAAAATGCTTACTGTAAAATGAGATTCAAATACTCCGCATTTATGTCATTTTCCAGTTAGGCAGTGGCTTGGCAGATATTGAAAGACAAGCAAGAGTTGGTAGCTGAAGGACTGTAAAATTACCTCTAAAGGAGCTGCTTTTCTGGAAGATTCACATAAAATCCAGACTGTGAAATCTTAACGTGTTTTGCCATGTTCTAGTGAAGATATAAATGGAGAACTCCAGTAGGGTCAATTCAACAGCCTCCATAACTTTGCAGAAAAAGAAAAAGGAGAAGGAATGTGACCATGTTAGCATTGCACACCTTTTAAATGAGAACTTAGAACTACTTTGGCATCTCAGCAGGATAGTTTCTTGCTGAGTATCGGCTGCATGAACACAGCTTTACTTGCAGCTTTCCAGGGTAAAGATATGTCTGAACCTCAATAAATGTGTATGAGAAGATGCAGTCACAGAATTAAATAAAGAATTTTTCAGGAGCTTATTTACAGCTATTCAGTGAAACCAGAATGCTGTTGAATGTCTAATTTTGTGCTGATAGTTTTAGATGGAAAGTATAAATGATAGCCTTCATTGTTAGAAAATGACAACATAAATTGGACATTTTTCACAAGAAAATGTTTGGTTTTGAAGAATTTGTCAGCGCAGTGTTTTTCACATTTCTGAATCAATGCCATTTTACTCTAATTTCTCACTCAAAGTGACTGTGCTCTGTATTTTTTGATACCTCAAGTTAGACACAGATCTCTGCTTTTGGCAAAGTAGTTCTGAAAGTACATTTTTGCAGCCCACAGACCTCAAATTGCCAAAATAAGTTATTTTCAACAGCACTGCAACCATTCCTGTGTCATTTCAGTAAGCTTTTATCTTCATTATAACTAATGCTTCCTGTCTGTTTGTCTCTGGTGGTATTGCATGGGGCATGAAAGCCCGTACTTAGTGCCATGGAATAGGTTTGTCAAGTTAACAGCAGACCACCATGAAATATATTAAACCTGTTTATATATTAAAACTATTTATAGGTAAAAACAGTGCTAATTTTGTCATTAAGTTAATCTTCATTTTCAAGTGCTAGCATTTTTTGGTGAAAAAGATTCATATTCACTCAGTTATTTGTAAGGAAGAAAGCTGTTGAAAACAATGAATCAGTATCCAGTAACCTTTGAAATGATCAAAGGAGTAGCATTTTACCTCTACTCAGTCAAACATAAAGCAAGATAATACAATAATGTTCAAGTAAGAAGTCTATTTGTATGTGGAAAACAGTTTATATTTGAAATGAAGAATAACCATAAATGTGGTGAGACATCCAAAACATTACTTCACACAAAGACTAGTTTAGAATCACAATCAGCTGTGTCAGGTGGGGAAGCAAGTAACAAATACTTAATCCATTGTGGCAGAATTGCTTGAAATTAACTGCCCAAACCTTAAGAATTGGCAAAGAGAGATTTCAAAATGTGAAACGTCCATCTCGGTTTGCTTGTGGAGGGTGAAACAAGAATTCTGAAATGTATTTTTGACTGGGGGAAAACATATAACCAGAAACATTCTGTCCTTGATGTTAGCTCTTGTACTGTTCCCTATAGTATGTAAGTAAACTGCATCATTACAGAAAAAGTTTTGATACATCCTCCCTAAAACCTGGCAAAAAGATGTGCAGGCTGGCATATAACAGGCATTAAAGTGTGGACAGGCATTTAGAAACATGGGAGGGCTGAAGATACACATCTAGTTTGATTTAGCTCTCTTGAATGAGATGAAAAGGGTTATTGCCCCAAGGTGACTCTGCATTCTTTCCAATGTCAAAATGTTTCTGGCTCAAAGTGGTTAAAGATTGATGCAGGGAGCAGCGCTACTGTTAGCAAGCCTGCGTGTGAAAATAAGTCTCTTTATCCTTTCTGCTATCACCAGTTCAGATGCTTTTGTTCTTGGAGCTTCCCTGTGGAATTGCTGAGTTATGAATGGGTGCATCACGCTGGGACAGAGTCCACTCTTCCCAAGTCTTCCTGCAAATTAGTGAGAGAGCCACCTTTACAAAAGCTAAACATTTCAAGTCTAATAGAACTGCAGGTACTTAAAAGAAGAAAATGTCACATTGATGGCATTGTTGACCTTCAGCCACAGTCATGTCCTATTGATCAGGTTTCCCACCTGCATGCCTCTTTCAAAGCAGCAAAATCATTCTTTGAATGTACACAAAGCCATATTGGTATCTGTAGACTTCATAGAGTGTTCTCATAAAGACGTAGCTGCTGTTTTCTGAAAAATGAACTCAAAGGCAATTGAAAAGCCAGGGGTTAAGTATTAAAGCTAAGATGTGTCACTCTCTAGATGCCCTATTCTAAATGCTTAGAAAAAAGATAGAGGAAAAATTACCCATTTCAATTGAAATTAGTGTGCATGTATGGATGTATATGAACACTTGCACAGTTTTGGAGAAGTCTGAACAAAACCACTACTATTCCAAGTAGATCTTGATTTAGGATGAGAGGTAGATAATGCAGAATAGTACTTAGTGGAAATTATTATCTCAAGAATTGCATTTCTTTTGTTTGAGAAATTCAACAATGGCAAATTTTCTTATATGAATGTGTGGTTGATTCTGAGGAAAGGAAGGAATTACTGGGGTTTTGGCATATTGTTTCATTTAATCAAATTTTAGGACAAAAATTATGGGAATGGATGGAAAAGAGATTTGCTTTCTCATAAAAGATATACAGTAAACAATGTATGGCTAAAAAGGAGGCAGAGAGGAAGGATTGCAACTAGGAGAATAGAATAGGCTATTCTATTAGTCCACATGGCTACTTGTCATTGTTAGGTCTAGTAAATGATTTGGTAAACCTATCTTAAGTGGACTTTCATTTATAATTTTAAAGGGTTTTGAATATGAATGCCTATACTGTGTAGCACTTGAGTATAAAACCAGTGCTATGTAATCTGATCTCAATCATTTATCATTTAAAATAAATGGTAAAAAAGCACTGGAAAATTACTTTGTGAGGAGGACGGGAACTGAATTTCTGCTGACTTAGTGAATTCTTTGCAGGATATGCTATCTGTATTAACACATTTTGTGTAGTTATTTTACAAAAGCCAATCAGTATTTGAAGGTAAGAATCTGTATCTACTAAATAGCTTGTTTTGTTCATAATTCCCCAGAGAGGCTGGCTGGTTGGTTGAAATGATTCATTCAGTTTGTCTAATATGTCCTTAGAATTATAAATTGTGTAGACGAATTGAACTACATTATTATATGAACGCTTTTCAAGAGCAAGCTTTCAAAAATAGTTACTGTTGAGATGCCAGGGCCATTATCAAGCAAACAATATTTTTCCCAGGTGGGAACTGAGTTAAATGTTACACTTCTTTCCATTTATATATTGCTTGCTGCTCTCTGTTACAGCTTGCTGCTCTGTGCTCCACTGGGGCAAAAGGAAGACGATGAACTGAAAAAATGAGGCTAGCATCTGCTAATGCTGGGTCAGTGAGCTCCCCTTGAACCTCTGGTTCACCATGTTTGCAATTTCCTGCAGGTTTGGGGTATCTAGTGTGGCAGCAGAGGATTTGTCGATTTCTTGGACTGCTTCATGCTCTGCCCACAGTGCGCTAGCCTGTATCTGGTAAAACTGGACAAAAGAAAGACACAGAAACACAGGAAAATGAAAATACCACCAAGCAGGACGAACTGTTATTAATTCACTTGTAATATAGTCCTGGGCATTGCTAACTTTTAGCACATATGGCTGAGTACTTAAATCACATACCAATCAATCCAGGCAGTTGAAAGGAAATCAAGCTTCTAGATCTTTTACATATGAGATGTTCTTTATCCCTGGCCTATTCTCCTCTTTTTCTTACCTCTTTTATGTAATACAACTGTATGAAACCAATTGTAGCCATTCAGCAGTGCCAAACACTGCATACAGGTTACCCCTGCCTCTGTCTTTTTTTATTATTTTTTACAAGCAAAACAGGCTCTGGACTGTGAAATACAGGAGGGTGTGAAAGAGCATGAAAATGCTCATATGGGGAAATCATTAACCACTACTACTGAACAGCCAGGTGGAATAAGTATAATCATAGGTCTTACTGAGACATGAGCCAGTAGTTAGTGATACTTCTAGGTTATTCTGAGCAGCACAGTTACACAGTGCCCCCAAGCCCAAGGACACTATTACCTGTGATTCCTGTCTAGCTAATAACAAACACATTCTATGTAATTTCAGCAAAAACATTAGAATGAAATAGAATCATAGAATCACAGAATAGTTAGAGTTGGAAAGGACCTTAAGATCATCTAGTTCCAAACCCCAGCCCTAGGCAGGGACACCTCACACTAAACCATGCCACACAAGGTTTTGTCCAACCTGGCCTTGAACACTGCCAGGGATGCATAAATTAAATGTAAATATACTTGGAAGAAGCCAGCTAGAACAGTGCCTTCCCATTTCCCTTCCTTTTGTTTTCTGAGGAGTTTTGTTTCACTAAGTAAAACTGGTGGACAACATCCTCCTTGCTCCAGCTGTGCCCTCTCCAGTCCCTGGCCAGTACTCAAACCAAGGCAACTGCCATGTGCACTCCTTCTGTCCTGGGAGCATTGAGCATATGCTGTCAGGGACTGAAGCCAGTGTTTAAACACACGAGCATGGGGGAAGGGCAGTGATTTCCCTAGAGCCCTCTGCACTGTACTGTTGTTCATGCCAATGCATGGTGAGCACCAAGCAGGTGTTTTGGTCCTGGCAGATATGACTGTTTCAGCAGGCCCAAAACTCAAGATGTGCTCCAAGCAAAGTGCTTGCTCCACATCCAGTTACAAAAGCGCAGTGTATTTGATGAAGCACATCAGTATGCCCCTCTCTTCAAAGCGCAGGCAAAAAAAATCCATTCCTTCTTCTAAGGAACTTATGAACAAGTGGCATAATGACTTGCTGGGCTTCTTAGCCCTGAATCTCAGGGGACACGCTTCATATTTCTATGATTCTCAAATAGCTCATAGGGATGAAATCCATGCCACAGATGAGGTGGATTATTGTTAGAGTATTATCCAGTACTTAACACTAACAGCCACCTTCCTCATGAAACAGGATATTTACTGAATAAAGAACAATTGTGTGAGACACACAATTCTTAAATATCAAATAGTATTTTCTTGAAAATAGCAAGTGTAACTTCACCTTGATCTTTGAAGAATGGTTTTATTTTGGGAATGTTTTTTAGAAATGAGAAATGGCATCTACTGCATTTGGTAAAGTTCTTTTCAAATAATTTCAGAGAATGCTAGAATTTTAGCATTTCCACTTATATAACATTGGCTCCATTATTGTGCATGAATTTGAATGGAAATTATGCAAATGAAGCATTTTGTGAGTCTGATTTAGAATGCACAATTCAACCCTCCAGTTTTGGGCATGTCTCCACCACTGGCTGTGTCCTGACCAAGTTGCAAGTTATAACAGCACACAAGCATATACACAAGCAGCAGCACTTCTGTGGACATATTGAAATTATATCATAATTAGCTTTCCAAGTAAGCTGTCCCATTTGCCTCTGAGTTTGACTGATGTATATTTTTAAAACCAGAAGTTTTCACTGTGCTGTTTTGCCATATCTGCTTTGCTAGTCGTCACTCAGCATTTATTACTTCAAGAAGTTACTTGCAAACAATAGTTCAGCATTGTTTCTTTCATGAATATCATTGGCCTGCGAACTGGGTCTCTAGGCTTTGGGAAGCTACCTTGTCTACCTGCCATCCCCCATTTTCTTTCTGCCCCCAGAGGTGCTGTGCTCAGCCTGGAGGGCTATGAGGCAGCTGTAACAGGAGCAAAAGCAGGGGTGTTGGAAACACACTACTAGTCATCCTCCACATCAGCCTTCTTTATTATTTTCAGTGAAGCTACTGCTGCTGCTGCTGTTGCTGGCCCCTCTTAGTCAGACTGTGAATTGACTGTGGAGCTCTGCATGTTTCTGGAGGCACCCTGGAGCTCCAGAAGAGAGGGAGTATGTCTCCCGCAAGAAAGTGCTAAGGTGGAAGTGTCTGGTTGTAAAATGCTGGCTTTCATCACTCTGGCAGTCTGTAAAGATGTTCCTCTGGATGGCATTCCTTCCCTCCAGCGTATCCACCCAACCACACAGCTTGGTGTCATTGGCAAACTTGGTGAGGGTGCACTCAATCCCACTGTCCATATCACCAACAAAGATGTTGAACAGGATTGGTCCCAACACAGACTGCTGAGGGACAGCTTTTGTTATCAGCCTCCAGCTGGACACTGAGCCATTGACTGCAGCTCTCTTATTATTAATCCTTATTTGTGTCTTTACTAATGTCAAATGGGAAAAATTAGAAAGCCTAAGCACAGGTAAGGGCAATTATTGTCCCAACTACCACAGCCACAGCATGAAGGAATTGTCAAATTTACATGTTCCAGAGGACATAACTCAGCTGAGAGCAGTGGGCTGTCAGGCTTCTGTAGCCACATACTGCTCCCTTAATAGGAATTAAAAATCTTGTTGCCATAAAGGACCTCTCTGTGTCAGTTTATGTGAATGAGTTCTGAAGGTGCCAATGACTACAGATGGAAGATATTTACCGGAAAATAGCAGGAAAAGAGGAAAAAAGAGGAAAAGTGTATGCTGAGGGGCAGCATATGAAAGATTCCCAAGAGCTGTTGGACTCTGGAGATCAGCAGTCCTTTTGTATTGTCATAAAGGGCTGAGGCAGGGCTGTGTGTGCATCTGGTGAAACACGGTTGGAGGGCTTTCCAGACACCTACCTAAAAGAGTCTGGTGTCTCACCGCAACACCACACATCTGAGGAAGCAGCTGGGGCTGATTTCCCAGCTTCATCCCAGCAGTGACGAGTGTAAGTGTACACAGGCATATGAGTAAGAGCTATGGGAGGTAGTACACAAATGTGGCCTGTGGTTAGCTGTCTGCTACACTAATATAAATGGTTTGGCCCTAGTGGTGCCTGGGTTAATAAAAGTTTTCTAAGAAATATGATCTATGACTGGTGTCCGTCCAGAGGCTTATTAACTGTCATGAAATGAGAATTACCAACACTGGAAGGGTCCCTACATACATACCATGGGTAGCCTCAGGTCCCTAGGATAGTCTCTATCCACTAGTGAAAAAAATGCTGCTCTGGACTTACAATGATGAAAGGAGTTTTCCAGAAAAGAAAAACAAGATTTCAAGACCATCCTAAAATCTGGATGTTGATCTTGGTTTCTGTAATTACTTTAATCTACAATACCAGTTTGGGTCTCTCGGTGCCAGCACTGAGAGTCCTCCAGAGCAGCTTACTTTGGATTCTTTGTTTGAGCCTCTCTATTAGTAGGCGTTGGGGCCTTCTGAAGAGAAATTAACAGATTCCTGAGGGCTCATTAAGAGTGGTGGTCTTCATTAGGTCCCTTCTGGATATGAAATGCAGAGTTCATTAGGTCCCTTCTGGATATGAAATGCAGAGTTAAAAGCTGAGCCAGCCTGCAGGAAACAAATGTATAAAACTTTACAAAACCTTGAGGAAAAGTCAGACTGGCAGTCACACTTTTAATGTGCTAGGAAGACAGGTATCCGCAAATGGATGTACTTGCTTGCATCTTACTTCACTTAGATAAGAACTGGATTTTTGTTGTACTGAATTTTATATTTTATTGTCATCTTTTGCTCCTTCGAAAATGTGGGAAATACGTTTATCCAGGAGAGGGAAAGAACAAAACAAAAAACCCCACAAACAAACAAATAAATAAGTGAATGAAATGGGGTCAGTAAAATTCACTTGAAAAATTCACTTAAAAAATGCAGCTCACTTGAAAAATTTAAGTTGTTCCAGTTAAACCCTTTTATGGAAATGAAGTCTGAATAACCTTGAAATGCATTGCCATTGTATAACAAGCAATACTGATTGCTTTCCTCATGAATCTGTCTTTTCGTGAAAGGAAAAAAAGGTAACCTGAAAAATGTTGTCCAATTACATATGTGTCCCTGTGCTGTGTACCTGTAATTGTATCTTCAAGCAGAGTAGGAAATTAGACCTCTTCTATGTGTCACAGCATTGTAAAATTCTCATCCGCAAACCACACATGGCTGGAAGAAAGGCAGACCTCCCAGCAGGCAGGAGAAGGCATGGGAGCAACACATGTATGGGAAGCACGCACTGACCGGCACTGCAGGCGTTGTGTTTCTCTGTGCCAGAAATCCCCATTCTGCCCTCAGCTAAAGCAAGGAAACAGGCAGCAACAGAAGGGAGGCTCATCATTAACTCTGTCTTTCCTGGCTGCACAAAAGCAGACATCCATGTGGTGTTTCTGCCTACAGAAGTGTTCTTCCCGAAGCTTCAGGACTGCGTTCCTCTGGAATGGAGCAGCTCCACTGGTCGCAGCAGGCTTGGTAGAAGAGAATGCTGAAAGACGGCATCTGCCGTGGGCTGGGCATTTCAGAGCCTAAGACCTCTCAGGTAGCTATAGTGTGATAAAGCTTTTATCCTCTTTTAAACACTGTGAAGTGTCTCGTGATTACCTAAAGTGTGGGCTTCCATTCCCAGCCGTCACAGCGCTGCTGAGGATTTGTGGATTGCCCCAGTAAAACAGATTAAAGGCTGATGCAGTTGGATTCTTCACCTGTGATCAAACTTCAGTGAGTGGAAAACTTGACTTTAGTCCCAGGATTCCTTTCACTGGGAAGTACATTTTGTTAGCTGAGGTTAGCAGTTATGTGTGAAAGCAAGTGGTAGGATTCGTTTTCTTGTCCAAGGTTTACATCACACCAGAAGCTGACTGCTGTGTGCAATTCCACCATGATGGTGAGCCTGTTAGTGATGATGACAGGAGAGATTCATCCTGGGACCATTTAGAACATCTGATTGCTTGCTGCCTACTGACAGCTGGATAAAACTCTGCTGGTGGCACAGTCTGTATCTTATAATGTTTATCACATAGCCAGGATGTTTGATCACAACATAGGGACACAGCTGAAGTGAGTTAATGCCTCCTGTGTGCTGAAAGTGTGCTGAGCCAACCCTCAACACCAGATCATAGGCAGATCTTCCACTGATCCAAAATTTTCACATGTTCCTATTTATCACTGTGACCTAGCTGGAATGAAAGAGAAGAAATCACCCTCATCTATTGCATGGACCTCTTCTAGAAAAAAGTTATATATATTTAGAGGACTGGGATGTCCAGACTCTCCAGTAAATAATTCTATGTCTGCCTTTACTGATGCTGGCCTCATCCATATATTTAACATAAGAAACTGAGTCAGCAATTTGCTTTTAACAGCACACATGGAGAATGGAGGAGTTTTAATCTTTTGATGCGTTTGGTGTTGCTACAGGGCTGTTCTGTTGCTCAGAGTAATTTTTTTAGGTGCTGTCATTGTTTCAGGATCTAATTAAATGGACCATGGATGCCAGCCCTGACCAGCTGAGGGCTGTAGGTCCATGCTAGACAAACTACTGCCCATCCCGCAGTACTGGGGTGCATGCATGGGTACCCCATTCATCAGCAGGAGTGTTGCACAGCTGTGGCAGTAGCTACAGTGGGCTTTCTGCTGCATGAGGCATTAACTCTAGAGGTGATCTTCATGGAAGGAAAAAATACTGGAGAGTGCGGAAAAAGAGGCAAGCACATGCAGGAGAAAGAAGAGATGCAGCAATGAGGAGTCCTGGTAGGGGCTACGTGTACCATAGTGTTGGTACCTCCATATGCTGGTAGTTCTGGATTCTTACCTACAGCTCATGGCAAATAGGTGTAAGTAGCATGTGGATTGCAAAGACTTCTCAAATATAAAATACAGAGCAGAATGTCAAAGATGATAAACTGAAACCATGGTAAGCAGAGGGGATGCTAAGCATGTGAAAATTCTATGATTCTATAATATTAGAATTTTAAAGAGAATTTCTGAAAGCGGGGGAGAGTGCTACAGAGGGGCTTTGTAGCTAAAGCACACATAGAATGTGCAATACAGCAGTAAAACTGATTTTGACTGCTTTGGTCAGGACTACCAAATGTTTTTTCTGTGTATCTCCTTCAGTGTGAGCCAGGGTTTATTGATTTCCTCTGTGTACATATATATGCACTTTTCCTTTTCCACAGCTTAAACTAAAGTCAGAATTCTTTGTTCTTCAAAGCCAGCCCTTCCTTCTGGGAGCTGTAAATTTTCCATTAGGGAAAAGCCTTGCATGGAAAACCTTCCAGGAAGAATTCCTTCTCTCCCTGCTGGCAGTAGGTACAACAGGCAGATGACCCCAGGCTGTGGAGTGGGAGGGAGCAGCGATTGAAGTAGCTCCCCGCCCCTCACCTCCCGCTTACCAGCTAGATCATCCCGAGCACGGGAGATCATGAGCATCCATGGGAAGGGAGGGGGAAAACGTCTGTGGCAATGCAATAACCACAGCCCCTCCTGCTCCTCTTGTCGATTTACCAAACTCCCTAGTCCTTGTTAGAGGCTGATTGCAAAGAGTTAAACTGTTTCCATATGTCCAGAATAAAAGCAGAGTTTGTAGCCTTTGGCAAACCCTTGTTAGATCCAGCTGCAGCTGCTGCCTTTGTGTTTCCCTGGGACACCCACCTGTGCACAGCACACGCGTGTGTTTGTGTGTGTGAGCATGTAGCGGTGCATGCACACACATGTGTGTGCTCCCGATGTCTGAACCAAGCCCCTACTGTGTCAATGCAACTGGTGTGGCCTTGCTGGGGAGGCACTAATTCAGAGCAGTTTCTTTCCCCTCGTTTCTTAGGCTCCGAGCTGACCACGAACCATGTCAAACAATATACAACCGGGAAGAATGCAAATAAACTGAAGTCCGCACAACCCAGCATTGCAGCTAGCCGCCCACTTGCGAGATGCTGAACTGGTGTGCACATGATACTCCAAGAACACTGGCGAGTTTCACCAATCCCTTCAGACAAACGGGGGGGGGGGAAGGGGGGGGAGAACCAAAGGAAAAAAATCTGATCCTTGTCTTTATATCGGTGAAGTTGTAGTTCTTGCTAATAAAGGAGCTTTTCCCATGATGCAGTGTGATAAGGATTGGCCTACATGTAGCCCAGCAAGCCACTGCTGATGTTTTCTTGATTAGGTGTCTTATCTTCCATTGAACTGCATCTGATGAAGGTTGCTGACAGCATAATGGCAGGGAAAGCATCGGACAGCTCCATAAAATGGCAGTTATGCTATGACATGTCAGCCAGGACCTGGTGGATGGTAAGTTGGTGTGATAACTTTCCTTTTTTCCCTGCCTGGAAGCCTTTTTGTTTTCCTTTCTGAACTCCTCCTTCACTGCTGCAATGCACATGCTGCAAAGTTCAGAGCATGCAAAGTCTCCAGCTCAGTGGCTCTGCGGAGCTCCTAAACATCATAGTCAGCTAGGCAGGATTTCTCTGCTGCTGTAGTGGCATGGGCCTTCTTTATAAAACAGCAGCAAGGATAACATGAGATTTTTACTTCTTTTTTTTTTTTTTTTTTTAATTTTTTT
>NDXB01014809.1:213661-226294 GCA_002631895.1 Agapornis roseicollis
TTTTTTTTTTTTTTTCCTTTTTCCCCCATTTCCCTGTGAAATGCAAATTTTGCTGCGCTTGCCAAGCTACTTGGTGTGAGAATGTGGAGGTGGAAGCAGTCACGGGAAAAAAGAAAGCAGCCTTGTCATCACGGCCTTGGCTAATTGTTCTTGAGTTGGTCTTAAAAACAGAGCAATCTGCCTCTTTATTCTGTTTCCTCCTAATAATTATTTAGAAAGTGTATTGTATCATGTTGTGAGCAGCCTCCTAATCAGTATGCGATTGTCTCCCACGCTTCGCCTTAATTTGGAGTCCTCCTCCCTTCCAATGAATGCAGTAACTGGAGCAACTACTGATTAATATGCCGCTTGTCATAATTAAATTTAGTTAATGAGGATATGCATATTCAGTCCATTTTTTCTTTGTTTGGACGAGCATGGCGGTTTTGTTCATATTTATACAGCTGCAAATGAAAGCGGGGAGGTGGAAAAAACCCTTACTGAGCTCAGGGAAGGGTGGACCCTGAGAGACAACTTTTTTAATGTTGCCGGGCAAAGGAGACCAAAACTTTATTTAATGAAAACCGTGGGGCTGGGAGCAAGTGTTTCGAGAATGAAAAACTTTTCTCCTGAGCAGAGCTACAAGAAGTTTTCTCCATGTACTGATTTTGTTACGTGTGGACAATGGTCTCTTGTATGCAGTAGCTATGCCATGAAAGGGACCTTCTGCTGACAAGCATTCCATTATGAATATTAATTTCATTCTTGGGTTGCTTTGTCTGGTGGTGTATTTTTATCCTTTTCATTCCTTCTTTGATTGCCTTTGCTTGTTTGTCTGCATAATTATTATGCTTACTGCATGGACTGTTTTTTTCACAATTAGTACAGTGCTGAGACAATAGGCACTTTATTCTTGGGCAGTGGGTCTGGGTAGCACCAGTGGAGAGCAAGTCCCGGTGCCTGGACAGAAGGCAGCTTTCCTACATGTACTGCGTTCCTACATGGCTTTGCAAGGACTTCATTATCTTTCTAAAGGTGGACGTTGATGCATGCCTTCAGTGAGGGTGCCAGACCTGAAGGGAGTATTTCATTTAAATTATGTTTGCTGCTTGTGATTGTTTCTGTAGTTTCCGAATACGGGGAAGGAGACTTTTTCTGTCTTAGCTACTTGTTGAACTAGTGCAGTATGAACATTAATGTAACTTCAAAACAAAAAACACAGCAGGAAAGCAAATGATGAGCTGTTTTGTGAACCTGCTTTTTTTGCTGGGAGTTATATTGTATACGAATATGCTTAGATTCGTGTTTATGTCTTTAATCAGACTCTTTTTTTGTTGTAACAGTGTACATTATTGAAAAGAGCTGTTAAAGTGACTGACAGATGTTTAGACATGAGCATCGTGAAATGTTTGCGTAGCAGATTTCAATGCATGTACCACGGCTTGGTTTTTTAAAGGAGCATGTCTTAAGTTTAATAAAAGTTTCTCTAAGGATAGCTTTCAGTAAGCTGGCATTGCTTCCAAAAGGAAAAGAAAATCAATACTTTCACTCCATGCAGTATTTTGTCCTGAATGGTAATCTGTAAAGTACAGGTAATGTAAATTTTAACTGTCACAAGTGTGTATTTCATGCACACTTTAGAAAGGGAGTTTAAAAGTCCATGACTGTTAATTATGGGTTAAAATAAAATTGTATTTTAGCTGTGCAACATATTATGCATCATATTTCTAAAGTTGCAGTTGTAGAATCTGAGGTGAACCCTGTACGGTGTGAATTGTTTTCTCTCAAAGAAATACGTTATGCTTCAGTGCCATAGTGTACAAAATATTGCCACAGTTTATTGTATAGTTGCTTACAGTAAGTTCCTATTAGGAATATGCAGTATAAGTAAAATAGAAACACTTTCAACCAAAAAAAGCTGGATTATTGTAAACATTCAATTGCAAATGCTTTGTGGTAAATAGGAAATAATGTATTAAGATGATTACTGATAGTTATGAGAAGTTCATAAAGAAATGTTATTACGACAGGCATCATTACAAAATCTTGTGTTTTGCACTATGGATAAGTTATGTTTTTATTATAGATAAGTTCATGAACTTTATAATTATTTTGTAGAACGGGTGTTCAACATCACATTGAGTTTGAATATTCCTAAAATAATGCCTGCCATTTCTTTTTTTTTTTAAGTGATTTCATTTAAACTGTTTTCTGGAAAACAACATTCTATCTTTCTCTTCAAGTTGAATGAGTGTTTAGTAAGTAAGGTCTGTGTTATCTACCTATAATATAGTAGTACTACTCTATTTCCTATCTTACTGTTTATTTCATTCAGAATCTTTATTTAGCTATAATAGTAATAAATTAATTTGATAGGGAATTACCAAATAAACAGAAATTGTGCTCTCTTTCCACCTGTGCTCTCTTGAATATGGATGTATTTAGTAAAACACAAGCGAGCAAAAGTTTTACTGAGAATGCAACAAGCAACCAAGTGCAAAAACAAAAAAAAGGTAAACTTTCAACATATTAAGAAACAGTAAGTATACAGAGAACTGTTAACTGATTATCCCAGTCTTTTAGATGGAGTTAATGTGACCATCTTGGTTTCACATCATCTTAGTATTTTTTCATTTAACTTTGTGGTAAGGGAGAGAACATACTCAGTGAAGAGAGAGAACCTATCTCTCAAGTCTTGCTCAGTACAGCTGGCAAATAGTCCAGAATTTTTAAATTGAAATAAGTCCATTTATAAAGTGAGTAGGAATGATCATAAAAGTGATTGAGAGTTTGATACCCATAGATAAAATAGATATTTTTAAATGTCTCTTCATTAATAGCAAGAATAATCCAGAAGTATGTTCCAATCTGTTGCAAATACTGCACATTTCCTTTTGGTTAATGGCTTGATCTTACAATCAAACACATTAAACACAAGATCTCAGAATAAAAAGGTTTTCAATACAAACTTCATCACTTTCCTATTTTACTTTGTATTTTTGTTTTCAGAAATAAGTATTTTTAATATGTATTATGTATCAAATAGTATTAAAACTGATTAAAATGCCATAGGATTCCAAATGGAGGCAAAAATAACAATTTAGATGCTATATTTCAGCATTGAAAGAATTATTCCAATCCTAAATTTATTACTAAAACCAGATTTTAATGTACTTTTTGGTTTAACACGAATGTTAATCACATTCCAAGGCAGTTACAGTATGTCAACATTATGCAGCAGCACATCTGTGCAGTTTTCTAATTTGGCTTAAAATGATATTCATAACACAATAACTCCATCAGTTGTTCAAATGTACATCTTGCTAATGAATCTTTTGTTCTCAATAATGACTTCTAATTAAATGATTTAGAAACAAATATCAGTATAATTGTGGACATATTAAACATGCTGTGCATATTCATGGACCTAGAACATAATATCTTAATTCTATAAATTTCAGGGGGAGAAGCGGGTATAAAAAGAATGATTAGGTAAAAGTTATATTTGTAAGCTGTTGTTCAGTTTTCCTTACTTAAATAAAAGTGCAAATAGTGTACATAACTTACTACAAGATACTTTGTTAGCTGTGTAATGGTTATTCTGAATGATTAGCCAAAAAATGTCTTTTTCTAAGACACACTGTCCATGCTTAGGAGACACTATAAGTATTTTGGGGTTAGGTTTTATTTAGAGCAGTTACATTTCAGCCTATAATAAATATCCATCTCAGGTACTATGTACTTAGTACGTCTCAGAAATAGACTCTTTCAGCTCAGAACTGTCTGGAGAACAACAAAACCTGAATGCATGTTTGTTTCTAATGTTTTGTGGGATTTTTTTAATTATGGAACAGGCGAGATAATCTTCCTTTATAAAGTAAAAACCTAGAAGAGGCAAGGAGTTTAAATCCAAACAGTATACACTTGTGTAGAATGAAGGTGCTGTCACTGATGTTTAACACTTGGTCATTGCAGAGTTTTAAACAATATGTCCTTTTAACCAAGAATACTTGCTCTTATTCACAAGCACAGATTTTTTTAATTCTTCTGTGCCTTTTTCCTTCCAGTCCCTTGCATGTTAGTTATGAATTTCCCGTTAGATTTGCTGCCATGAGGTGTTTAGAGCCTTCTGAGTGAAATAGCTTTCTCTAGTTGTGCTTCATACTTGTACCTAGCACAAGCTCCATACTACGATTCTCACAGTGCCTCATTTTGTCTGCTCATTCTGGTAACATTAACAGTTTTCATATGAAGAAAGCTGTACACCAACAATGCCATAAACATATGTTTTTTGTGTTGGTATGCATATAACTACATCACTAAATATGTGTGCACTATGTTGGCTTAAGGCATGATCCAAAGTGCACTGAAAACCGGGAGAAAGCAAGCGTTTAGATCTAAAGCATGCTTCTACAGCATGTAAATTGCAGTTGTACTTTATATAACACATCTGTAATATATACAATATATATTCAAGATGCAATTAAAATCATTGTTTCACGTAGCTGTTCAACAACAGTTTTCTTTGTAACTTACCTGAACTTGCACTATGGTTGAGGAAATGTATGTGTGAAGCAAGCTGTGTCACCTTGCCATAAATTCTGTAGGATCTACAGAAATCTTATGCAACTCATAATGAAGTTGCTTTTCCTCTTCTGAAGTTATCAGTCTGTTCTTTCACTTTCCTGGTTTTTTTTCCAGATATCTTTTTTAATTTGCCTCAAAAATTTTAATATGAAAAAATGTAGTTTTCTAGCTGAAATTTGTGATAGTTGACCTCTGATGTTATTTGATGATTGTTGAGTCAAAATTCTGAAGAAATGAAGCTGAATTTTCTACATTCCAATATTGATATATTAAAAATTCTATCGTAACTGGGAACATTTACTCTTTAAGAAATCTTTTCAGGCTCCTAGTGTAAGACATTAGATTTGCAATTATGAATAAAGAAACTTCAATAAAGAAATGGAAGACCTAAAGTAAAGGCAGATATGTGAAGGTTTCTGCGATTTCTTTTTGCAATTTAAATTAGAAATAAAAGGTACTACTGAAACAATAAAGGTAGGAAAGTCAGTCTGTCAGCACTTTCTAGAAATAAGAGATGAGTAAGTATTAGCCACAATTGAAATAGCACGTCTCAGATTATAGCTTCACAACAGTTTAAAGAAGTAAAAACTACACTGAGGGCAAATAAAATCAGCTTTTCAAACTTAAAAACACAATGTGATTGGGAAGTAAATTTTACCTCTTTATTAGCTGCTACTAGCAACTTCACTCTGTGCAGTTATACAGTGATATCATTAAATGTCTTAAAAATTTGACTACAGCTATTCAGAATTCTAAAAAAAGTCACACAATCAATTATTTTAACAGGTCTTGTACCTTACAATCTCAACTACATTTAAGTTCTGTCCTTGCATTGGCCTGAACGTGCAGTGATAAGTCTATTTTGGTTCAATGTCATATGTCAAATCTCACATTGTCATTGTGAAATGGCAGTTTGTCAAAGCTATGATAGATGGGAGAGATTTTCTGTGTAGCATCCTTTTAAATGATGACTTTCTTCTCAGGGAATCTCAAAGAATATAACTTTCCAGTGGAAGTGAAGTGAATTCTTTATAAGTCAAGGAAAGACTGTGCCCAGAGAGGTTAGACTAGATTTAAACTTTCCCAATGCACGAGAATGTGACAAAAGGATTTTTATTTCTTTCATATAAAAAAGACTTTCAATTTCTTGCATGTAATAAATTTGATTCAATGAAGTTACATGGTCTTTCTCTTAGGAAAAGCAATCTGTAAAAGAAAGCAGTTACCAAAATCTACTGGCCTTGAGAATTGTGGTTACAATATAGCAGATCTGTTCCCCTTAAAAACTAATAGAGGATCAAAACCGGTTTAATATTTGAAATGCTTCACCTTCATGTTGTGGCACTGCCAAGTTGTCCTATTTAACTGGTCATATTCCACTTGATCCGGCAGAACCATGCCTGTTCTAACTGGCTTTTTCAGCTTTTAAGAAGCTCTGCTTTTATAACACATTTAAAATTACTTGTTAGCTTACCACAAGAGGATGTTCTACAAGAGTCTGTCACTGGAAATTAATAACTGCTGATTCCATACATGAAAGCATCACTGCAGTACTTCACAGTAAAAGTTAACATAGTTTCCAAAACCACTGAGATCTGTTGCACTACCCTGGAAGGCTGATAAGGCTTTTTACCTGTCAGAATATCTCTGCAGACATCTCTGCATAATGTCATGCAGACATGTTTCTTAAGCAGACCTCACTGTCTCAGCTTCCCAGCCACAGTATCATTCCCGCATATTGTTCCGTACAAAACAAGGATTTCCCAGTTGTATCTTGAAGGACACAAGGAAGCTGCTGGTGTTGTTGGTTCATTTGTTACCACTACAGCTTCTTACTTCATCAGTCATTGCTGTCATTGAGCAATCTTCTCCCTGGCTTGAACAGTTGCACACTAAGAAACGAGATTCCAGTCTACATAACTGCATGGACATATTGTGAGGTTATTTGGCCCATTAACTAAATTTATTTTGGGGTGTGTTTTCATGGGCCCAACATTAGAAGGAGATATTAGATGTATTTGACCTGAAGGCTGACATCTATCCACCCAGCACCCATGGTAAATGCAGCAGCAGCACTGGCTTTCACTTCATACCCACGCTTGAGCTCCAGTTCTACAGAGATATAGTGCACTCCTAAAGCCCATGAATTTTCTGTTCTTGGTACTGATAATTATCAAGTTCGAGTGGCAGGTTAGGACTCAGGAGACAGAATTTGAACTTAAGTTGTCATTTGCTTAATTTAAATTATTATTAAATTCTTTAGTAGCCATTTCAAATGATCCCCACCAGCAGCACCATGGTGACAGTGTCTTTTTCACTTTAATCCTATCAGTGATGCATCTGACTGCAATTTCATTTTGTGACTTGTCATAAGAATCTGTTCTTTTTAACCAAACTAGTTATGAACCTGAAAATTATTCCAGAGAGGAAAACGTACTGAGTTTCATATAAGGGTGAGACCACCTTAGAGTTTTTATTAATGAAAGGAGAAAATGTACTTTTATTCTTGCTCAAGTAAATTGCATTACAGTTAACACTGCTGCCAAATGACTGGTGCAAAACTTAGATTAGAACAAAGTGAATGTGTTAATAGAAATGACACATCAGTTCTGAATTACTAAAAACTCTTATCCAAAGTTAATGTAGTACAGTAATCCTCAGGCCATTTCATCCAGATGTGTTTTTCCATTGTGCTACCAGAATTATCTCAAGATACCTTACTGACAAAAGATAGAGCATATAATTAATTAGATAGGATGCAATTAATTGCTAGTGTTCTTTCACAAATCAATAAGCAAACCGATGTATCAGTAACTGACAGAAAGTCTACACTGAGTAGTGTATAATAATTCAGAATTTCAGCCCATCTAATTCAGTCTTATTAGTGTGGCTTACCACATTGTAAGCAGAAATTGTAGGGGTTTTAAACTCTGAAATATCTCATTTATTCTTGGAGTGAATAATTCAATTTGCATAGTATGATGCCAGGAATTTTTGATACAGTATTTGTAAATTTCTGTATCTCAAATGATACAGATGTGTAATTAGAACTTTCCTATTGTGAAGATTATCTCCTCCTTATCTAATTTCAGTGGCTATTTTAATTTTCTGTATATATTGTCAACAGCAAAAAAAGTTTATAAGTCTACCAAATATGACAAACATGGAGGGGAAAAGACTCATTTGTGTTAGCTCTCAGGCAGCTTTCCTAGTAGAAAGTCTGATTTCATCTTGCTTCAGTTAAAGCTGCTACATTTAACAAGACCCAGTGAAGACAGAACTGCAGCTCACCTGTTTCAGACAGACAAAAACATGTATCATAATAAATATGTTTTCCAAAACATTTTTAAAGTCACTGAGACTTTGCCTTGCATTCTCAAATGAGTTTTAAAATATGATAGAATTAGTAACATTTGATGTAGATTTCATATGTAGATATTTATAGATTTGTTTAAATTTTTCATCATATAAAATCAGATTTAGAGTGGTCTTTTTATGAAGTGGTTTGCAATAAGAAACTTGAAAGGGTACAGAAAAAAACTTTGAATGTGCATTATTAACTATACATAGAGAAAATCTGTCATGTGGTGTTTTTTTTTCTTTTTCATACTTCCTAAATTGCTGCTAAAACTAATTAAAAAAATCAAGTATTAAAACCAACCATTTGAGCAAAGTGAAAGGGAGGTTGCATTCTGGAGTATATTCAGGTGCATTAGCATTTCTTAATAGATTTCTGAACAGTGGCAGTGCCCTTTGATACGCTTTGTATACAACTGATGCCCCAGGTAGGTTAAGAGGGAGTTGAAATATCAGCACAGTTTGACACAAGGGAAGAAATTGCCCAGAATTATTTTGCTGTTCCTTGGTTTTGTCATTCAAGATGTGGATGGTTATTTACCTGCCCTTTACTGTCCTGCACTCTACAGATTGATCCACAATTAACTCATTACTTCTATCTTGTAATCAGGAGGTCTTGATGTACAATGATGAATGTATCAGAGCCTTTCTTTTCCTATCAGCGTCCTACATTTTTGCCAACAATAATGAGCTGTCACAGTGTGAGTTCTGGAGATGAGATTAGTGCATGGAAGAATGAGTAAACCTGTACACTAGGAGCATAATTAAATCAAGCAGAACATAATAACAAGCATGTTACAGCAGTTTGACACGAAACAGGGACAAACTTGAACAGGCTGCTAAATTGTGTATATACACAAAACTGTGCTTCATCATTACACTTTAAAGATTAGCTGTCTTGCTGGTACCATGTTCATTATCTCCCAACTTTGCATAGCTTAGTTTCCCTGCATGCACTACTAATTCAGACTATGAAGCATAAGTCCGGCAATCTGTTTTCCACATATGATGCTTTTTGGTGGCACACTGTTTATATCAGAGCACCAGAAATTGCAACAACACAGTTTTGGAAATTGGCTTGAAGTGTAACGACAAGCAGCTATGGCTCTAAGGTATGTAATCTGCTTCTGTAGGAGGAGGAGAGAAGCTGGGTGACTGAAAGCTCTCTAAAAATACCCCACTCAGGTTCCTCCCTCATTTCAGGCAGCACTGGAAGAGTGAAATTCAAGGTTAGCGGTGAGCCCCAGAGTAGTGATTGTTTTGTAAGGGAAAAAATTCAATTACATTGAATATTAGAGCTGTCTCTCTGCCTTAGCGCTCCTCAATCTATTTAGGGACAGTCAGGAAAAAAAAATGAAACTTATCAACAGATGCCTGGCTGCCTGGGTACAGAGAGGAAAATCATAATTTGTCTGTAATCCCTAATGCAAACAGTTGTTCATTAAGAAAGAAAACTAATGTAATCTTGATGATTTGCTTGGATTTCTACTCTATCATGGTGTTTTGTGCAGCTGGCAGGCTAATGTAATTTTACTTAGAAACCCAAAGCAATCTGGTACTCAGACAACACCATGCAGATTTAGGTAAATTTGGGGCTCAGATTAGCATAATACTAACTAATCGTGAATATCATTTGCATTAATTAGAGTATTGGGGAAAGATTGGCTTTAAAATGGAAGAAAATTGAAAGAAAGATTAAGGGCAAGGGCTTACAAACCTAGCTTTGCTTTATGCAAGAATATAGCAGATGATTTCTGCTATAATGTCTAATATTTTAATGTGTAAGTTTTAATTAGAGTATCAGCAAAAGATTGTTTCTAATTGGAAGAAAACTGAAAGAGAGATTAAGGGCAGAGTTTATGAATCTGCTTTTGCTTGATGCCAGTATGTAGCAGATGATTTCTCCTATAATGCCAAAGAGCTTAATCTGTAAAGGATAGGGTGACTAATGTACTACACAGTGGAGACAATATAAGGATTTTTTTTTTTTCAAATTAGGCTTATTTCATGCTAAAAGAAAACCAGATGTTGCATGAATATGTCCATGATATTGCTAAAAAATTACTCTAGCTGGATAGAAATATTACCTTTGTACATATATGCTGGGCTTAAATTGTAATTGACCCTCGGTGGTTTAGCATTTGGTACAGCTGATTTCTTTATGATGGCAGTATTTCTAGGTTATCTTTGCAATTTCTTTAGAAAAAATTTTTAACACCTATGCTTCAGACTATGTAACAAATACATTCTAAGGAGTGTTCTATTTTAAAGCCACAATCCAGTTATGCAACAGCTCTTTTCCATATATTGCTCTGGTTACTCAAGGCTTTGAAAACAGGTTTATAGCTATTTTGAATGTTAGATTAGTACAAATATTTACCCTGTACACCTTAGCCTTCAAATATTTTCAGACTTCCTTGTATGCTAGTTGTCACTATTTATTACTTTCATACCGTACTGTAGTAAGTATTACCATGGTATACCATTTCTTCAGTAGCACCAAAGACTTCTTAGTTAGACAGTGCAATTTCAAAACAGTGCCTTGTTAATCACTGAAACTAAAATAAAACTGATTTTACTATATGTAGTAGCTGATCTAATTTTGAAGTGTGTAAGGTTATTATATAAGGGGACAGTGCTTTGTGTATTCCTCACATACATTGCTTGTTCGTATAGGGCCAATAATTATGACATCTATTCATTTGGAGTCATAATCCAAAATTTAAATCAATCTTGCCACTGGCTAGATTCTTGAACTTGCATTTTATTTGAGACCTTTCATGTCATCAGGCATTAAAAACTTTCATCAAGCACTATCACGCTTTTCTCTCCTTGGAGAAAATAAGTCTGGAAATGTGTGCAAAGAGGGAAGGATGAAAAACAGGCAGAAAACATCGTCTTGTGGAGGGAGGACAGAAATCATTGCAATCTTTCTCAAAATAGCCAGTGAGGGTTTTCAGTGTTTTTGTAGTAGGGGCTGAACAGACAGTGCCTCTGTCAGTGATTTGAACTTCTGCATAAATGTGCTCAGTGAGATAAGAATGCAAGGTTAACAGCAGTAGCCCCACAGCTTGAGAGGTCTTTTAGCCTTCTCAGGTGTCAGGCCATGAGACAGCATAAAGGCAGAACAGCCTTCAGGGTGATATGACTACTTGATGAAAAACAGTGAAATGAGTTTAAGAAGATCTCACATTGCCGAGAAAGTGCTTGGCATATATGCTGGAGACGTTTTCATTTTCTGAAAGCTGCTGCTTCTCAAGCTTAAAGAGCGTAAAGTGTTGTAGGTTAATTTTGCCTTCCAAACAATGCCTCATGACAAATCTAACACGTTAGCCTACTCAGTCATCTGTAGATGTGTTTGTAAGTACCGCAGGTGCTCAAACATTCAGTGGCTAGAACCCCTTTTCTTTCTTTTGCTTTTTAGACAAAGCATATCTTGATATTGCCACATTTAACTTTAGATGAATCATCCTTTGTATGATGATCTACCATGTTAGTGAAATTGGATGATGTCTCATGAAATTCAATACATAAATATTTCTCCAAAGCATAAGTGAATAAAGAAAGGATAAGTAGTTTTAATAATGTCATATAGCAGTAGGGTTTGTATTTGGCAATCTCCCTGTTCCTGCATATAGCCCAAACATACTGGTTTTCAAAGTACTGATCAGAGCAAATATTCAAGGAAATACCATTTCTACAAAATGAAGGATAACAAACTGTTATTTAAGGGAATGAGTGCATCTTCTAAGTTCTTTGCTGAAAAAAGAAAATATAATTCTTTCACCACAGAAAACAGGACAGAAACCACACCTTTAAGTATGTCTATGCAAAATTATCCTGAGTAGTCACTATAGAAAGATCCACAATATGCATGGCAGCACAGGGTAAAAAGATTTGAACATAAGTCATCACTGAATAAGTAGCAGATTAATGATGAT
Source organism: Agapornis roseicollis (assembly GCA_002631895.1). NCBI lineage: Eukaryota > Metazoa > Chordata > Aves > Psittaciformes > Psittacidae > Agapornis > Agapornis roseicollis. The sequence goes on from NDXB01014809.1 coordinate 225,526, forward strand.
GAGCTCTCTCTGTTGTACTAACTCTTCTTAGACCAGCGTATATGCAGTGTATCCCTCTGCCCCTTGTTGGAGTGTGTGGTACAATGCACTTCATGGCTGAAGCATAAGAAGATGCACTCTAGCCAAGAAATTTGGGCACTGTTGCTGAATCTCAATTCATTAGTAGTCCTACTTTGTGGTGAATCCTCCTGCTGGGCAGGCAAAATGTCATAAAACATCTTTCCTTAACTAATAAATGCACATAGAACAGCAATTATGAAAGCTTCCCCAACTAACAAAATTATATATATAAAGCAGTCAAGGAAGGAGAGTAGGTCTGAGTTCCTCAAATACTCCAAAAAAGAATAAGATAAGAAATTTGCCTTAAGCAAACTTTAATGTTGATGTTCTGTGGATAAAACTGCACAGTAAGAAGCACTGGATGCTTTACATGAACCCTTACACTGAATAGAAAGGAAGCTCAAAAACATTCCAAGGTGGTGGTCTTATGAGACCTACATCCCTATCTTTTGTTTTGCTATGCTAAGTAGCTGTCACTGGAAAATAAAGTGGTTAATAATTGTAAAACGCTTACTTTCAAAAAAGTATCAGTATACAAATTTTGCAAGTAATTTTGGATTTGTGGATTGCAAATTGGTTTTGTCATCTAAATTTCCCAAGATCCAAGTATTTTCTACTTCACATCAGTGAAAAATCAATTTTTTTCCAGTTTTTGTTAATTTACTCCTTAGTACTGGAAAGGGGGGGGGGGGGGAAGAGCGGAGGGGGG
>NDXB01014809.1:226417-236576 GCA_002631895.1 Agapornis roseicollis
GGGAGGGGGGGGGGGGGGGGAAGAGCAGAGAGGGGCAGTGAGAAGATACCTCACAGATGGGTGGACTGTAACTTCTATGTTAGGATCAAGCCAGGAAAACATATGACAAAGATGAAATTCCCTGCTCTGCCATTTCCATACCTGAAATAGAATCATAGAGTAGAATCACAGAATAGTTAGGGTTGGAAAGCGCCCTAAGGTCATCTTGTTCCAACCCCCTTGCCATGGGCAGGGACACCTCACACTAAGCCATGTCACCCAAGGCTTTGTCCAACCTGGCCTTGAACACTGCCAGGGATGGAGCACTCACAACTTCCCTGGGCAACCCATTCCAGCGCCTCACCACCCTTAAAGAATTTTTTCCTTANCACCTCACACTAAGCCATGTCACCCAAGGCTTTGTCCAACCTGGCCTTGAACACTGCCAGGGATGGAAAAATAATCCCTGTCTATAAATCAACATGCCAGGTGAATCCCACACTGATAATCTGATAATAGGAATCACTGCAGCTCCTACAATTTCACCTGACAATTCCTCCTGGAGACAGGTCAGACCCAAAGCTATGCCAAGGCCTTGCTTCAATTCATTCACAGCAACAAACTGGGAGGGATTTATCTGATGGAAAGAGCTTCCTATGGCGTAGATGTCCACATCTGAGCAAGTGGTAATAGGTTCCCTGTATAGTTAATAGCTACATGATCAGCAGTTTAGGGAGGGATTTCTCTTTTTATTTGACACCTGAAGCTGGCTAGCTGAAAAGTTGTATTTCCTGCAATTTAACTGGCCAAGGTGTTGTCCTTTTCCTCAATGAAGCTACCAAAGAGTCATTTCATGCCACTTTTGTTGGCAATCTGGAAAGAAATTGTTTGTTAAATTTGGTAAAACTTCCTCAGAAATATCTGAGTGTCTTTAAATTAATGTCAATTTTTTTCTTGCTGTGAATGTATTCTAAAGAAATCAACCTACTGAGCTGACTGCTGAGCAACATATATGGGCACAGTCACTGAGGAAAGTTTTTATAGAAAGTGATTTTGCCTTTAGGAATGTTTGGATAAGGGAACAAAGTAGTCTTTGTCTCCATTAGTTTCATTAAAGATTCATAAATAGCTGTATTTCTATATACCTATAAATCTGAATGATGCTTTTTAGTCATGTAGTATGTTTGATTACACCTGTTTCACTGTGCTGTACATTCTTACAGTGTTCTGTATTTTAGAGCTGAGGTATACATGAAAAACAGCACTTTAGAGCTGTGCTGATGTACTACACAACAGACTTTGGGAATTCAGTTTTGCAAGAAACTTGAGACCTTAATGCAATACAACACTTTAAACTGCCTATAAGGCAGTTTGCCTTCACTAAACAGGGAATGAAAGACTTCCTGTAGGGAAAAATATTTTTCAGAGGTACTTCAGTAATTTACCCCTCTAATTAATCTGAAACTTGAACTAACAACCAGGTGAGAAGCAGCATATGTTTCAAAGTCAAAGGCAGTTTGCTCTCAATTTCCAGCTCATGCACAGGTCATCAGGTGAAATGAAAAATAAAAGGTTTTCCTTAATATTGTGGAATTGTCTTTGAGTTCTTAGAATATAAATAACAATATACTACTTTGCAAACCTGGGTTGCTTTTGGTTTTGTTTTTTAATGGTACTTAACGTTAGAGAGTTTCTTATTGTTTTTCTGTGAATCTCACTTGATATTACTGGTCCCTTGGAGGTAGCATGCACTGGACTAAAAAGAAGTTTATATTGAGTGAAATTATAGAGCTTCGCTTCGCTGGCCAATACACACTAACAGACAATCAGGATTTAATGTCCTCTAAAAAGATTCTACACTAAGAGGTCACAGAAAGGCATACAGGGCCATTTTAAATCACAGCTTTAGAGAATAAAGATTATCAGATAAGGGGACAAATATGCTAAAGGTTTTTTCATGGGTAGCTAAACAATGAAGAACAAGTGGAGAATATTCACACAGAGGCCCAGATGAAGCAGAACAAGACCTACTATGCAGTAAATTTTGTCAACAGGACATTATAAATGCCTTTGAAGCTTTTTTATGGCTGGCCCAGACTGTAGGAAAGTGCTAAGACATAGGCTCTGTGTTTTAGCTTCTTTGAAATGCCTTAAACAAAAGAATAATTAAGTTTACATTTAACAAAAAATCCTGTGTCCATCTCAACAGAAAAATTCCTGAAGGCCACTCTTCAATGTTCAATAAGCATAGCATGGGAAAAATTATTTCTGCAAAATTCAGAGACACTGACCAGCCCAGCATGAGACTTGTGAGCTTTGACTTGCATCAGCAAGTGATGATGAACAATTTCCAATCCAAACTTGTGGCTTTTCAACAGAGGAAATGTCAAATAAATAAAAAAAGAATTTGAAATGAAAATGAGATGCTGAAGAAGCTCTGTACCACATGGTACTTATTTACTAGCTACCTGGATTTGATAACTAGATTTGCCAGTGATGTTTCCTGACAAGGCAAGAATACCATCACAAAATGACAAGAAGAGCTGGTTTCCTACTGTGTAGTAGTATAATGATTATAAGGTAAATAAATACTTTTAGGAGCTCCCTGGAAACAGACATATTTGCATGGTTTCCAAAGGCATTGCAACAGTAATCTCTGCTACCTAGTAGGGAAAAGTCAGAATCTGCTCTATAATCCTGTACACCCTCTGCCTGTTACTGTGTTAGCAGCAATGACTGTTTAAGTGTCAAAAATCTAACTAAAATGTGATATTAATTTGACTTCCTCTGTTTCCTGCCATTTTAGCAAGGACTCTTCTGCTTTTTGGCATAGTCATAGCATATCCCCTCATTTTGAAGGGCAGTTGTTTATGCCTCTTCCACAGCAGAAACTATCTTCAATTATTTCCTTCAAAAAAGAAAGATGAAAGTGTGGCCAGCTTGTTCTGCTATTGCTGGAGATGACTTCAGTGACCAAGGCCAGCACACACATTGGTTATACAAGTGTTTTTTAAAAAGATGATAACGTTATTTAGCTAATCTTCACTGCCACTTATTGAAACTGGATCCAAAAAAACAAAACTCCTTGTCCACCAAGTCACTAATCATAACCAAGACTTTTCACTGCTTTAAAAACTTTGCAATGAAGCCCACTTGCTTATTTGTGCTTAGAATAAGATTAGAAGCTCTCCTTCTTTTGACTACTTATAAAGGACCTTATAGAGGATGGGCAGCTGAACACAAGCAGTCCCACATGCTATTCCAGACAGGTGCTAGTTTTCTGAAAACACTTTCAAATTGGCAACTTTTCATATCTCTTTTAAAATGCTTTTTGAATGAAAACTGTTGCCTTGGTGTTCTGTGCACCAAAGGTCCTTAAGAGTCCTATTGGAATTATCTCTGGTTATTCTTAGCACTCATTCACAGCCAGAGCTGTTCATAATCATCTCATGACTGGTGATAAGGAGGATTTCCTTTATTCTTTTTTCTTCCCGCTAACCCTTTAAGTCTCTAAGTCTGCAGGGAGGAAAGCAAGAGCTGCTTTTGTTGGGGAAGCACTGGCTGCTGCTCTCCCTCTGTCCCCATAGCAGCCACAGGAGAGTATGTCTGTTAAAAGAAGAGATTAAAAGGACTAGGATTACTTAGGTTGGCAGCCAGATGAGTGAAACGGTATGTAACAGGAATGTAAATGTTACAAGCCATAAAGAAGGCAATTGACTTATGCTTACTGGCATCCAGACTAGATGATCATTGTAGGTCTATTCTGTCATACAGAACTAAAAGGGCACTCAGTGAGATGAAAGACCTTTGTGATAGAGGTAGGCAGAAGTAGTATTTGACATGCTATGCAATTAACCAATGGAACTATTATTGAAGGATATTATTCAGCAAATATCCACAGCTTACTGAGCTTGTTGAGTTCAGTAGTGAAATGAGCAGTTGGATTAAGAATGAGTAGTAAGCCTTCAGTTCGGAAAAGTTTCTTCATATTATCAACACAGTTAATCTACACTATAATTCTGTGAAACTGTGTTATAGCAGAGAGAGGTTCATCTTGTAAGTGGATATTACACTTATCCTTTGTTTTTCTGGTCCACTCTGGCAATTCTTGTCGTCTAAATTTTGCTTTGTAGTTAACAAGTGGCCATGTTCCCCTCTTTTTTCTATTTTTTTTTTTTTTTGCTAGACCTAAACCCACCTCTTACTACTGAAACATACTGCATCAACATATGTCCGGGGTGCAGAGTTTCAGGATGCTGTGCCCTGACAAAAAATGATCTTGTAGGCTCCAAGGAAGCAGAACGAGACCCGGGGAGCTCAAACTGCCATGTTCTGTTTTGTTGCAAACCAACTCTGTTAACAAAATTAAAAAAAAAAAAAAAAAAAAAAAATCCAGCAAGTATTTTTTAAGAAAAAAAAAAGAAAAAANCCGGGGTGCAGAGTTTCAGGATGCTGTGCCCTGACAAAAAATGATCTTGTAGGCTCCAAGGAAGCAGAACGAGACCCGGGGAGCTCAAACTGCCATGTTCTGTTTTGTTGCAAACCAACTCTGTTAACAAAATTAAAAAAAAAAAAAAAATAAAAAATCCAGCATGTATTTTTTAAGTATGAAATGTGTATCTGCCATTTTCATGGAGGGAGAAGTGGACTGTGTGGCTGGATACAGCACAGACCAAAAAGAGCTGGAAAACTAAAACACCGAAACTACAAGAAACAGGGTGCAGACTGTGTTGTGTTCATCTGATGTGAGGCATCATTTATGCTCTTATCTGTGAGCTTTGTACAACATATACAACTGAAGTTACTTTTGGACCTAGCTGCATTGGCAAACATAAGGCCATCACTTCAGCAAGGACAGCAGATCACAGGCACACTGTCAGCGGCACCATGCAGTTTCTTACAGTTTTCTGGGGAGCAGAGGTTTGGACCCTGTTTCCTTGCAGCCTGTGTGACTTAAGGTGGAATGACAGTTATTTCTTCCCAATAGTTTGATACAGACAGTACATTTTGGTCTCAGCATCACAGAAGGGGTGTACGTGACATTTAAGAACAATGCCCTGGGGCTGGCATTAGAATTAGGCTGGGGGTGTTACCCCACCAGCTGCTCAGTGTGCAGCATCAGCACTGATGTGCTCTGTCAGCTGAGCAGCAGGACTGGTCACATCTGCTGTCAGAGTGCTACTGCATTTTGTTTGTATTAGCCTTATTTTCCTAGAGTTCTCTTGTCTGAGCAATTGCTTCCTTTGATACTCATTCGTGGATAGATCTAATAAAATTGAGGTTTGGGTTATAATGTGGAATTCCACAGTCCCAGTCTCTTATGCATGGAAAGAAGCATTTTGTCTCAAATCATGTTTTCTTCCTTCTCTTGCTTTTTATGTGCACTTTGCAAATTCTTGACTAATCCAGATAATTAATAAGGACACTATTATTCTAATATCTAATTGCCTGTGAAAAAAGAGAAATATTATTATTTCCCTCTTAAAGAGAAGGATTGATATTCCCAGCAGAATTCTAATTTTGTAACTTCTGCCTTTCCTCAAGAGTGAAAATTATAAAGGAATTATTGTGTTAAATACAAAGAAATTTTAGAGGATTCAACTATTACTAATATTTTTTATCAGCATAGAATCATAGAATAGTTAGGGTTGGAAAGGACCTTTAAGATCATCCAGTTCCAACCCCCCTGCCATGGGCAGGGACACCTCACACTAAACCACGTCACCCAAGGCTTCGTCCAACCTGGCCTTGAACACTTCCAGGGATGGAGCATTCAAACTTTAACAGGATAGGTTTAGATTGGATATAAGGAAGAAATTCTTTCCTATTAGGGTGGTGAGATGCTGGAATGGGTTGGCCAGGGAGGATGTGAGTGCTCCATCCCTGGCGGTGTTCAAGGCCAGATTGGATGAAACATTGGGTGACATGGTTTAGTGTGAGGTGTCCCTGCTTATGGCAGGGGGATTGGAACTAGATGATCTTAAGGTCCCTTCCAACCCTAACTATTCTATGATTCTATGATTCACAACTTCCCTGGGCAACACATTCCAGTGCCTCACTAACCTAACAGGAAAGAATTTCTTCCTTAGATCCAATCTAAACTTCCCCTGTTTATGTTTGAACCCATTACCACTTGTCCTGTCACTACAGTCCCTAATGAAGAGTCCCTCCCCAGCATCCCTATAGGACCCCTTCAGATACTGAAAGGCTGCTAGGAGGTCTCCACACACCCTTCTCTTCTCCAGGCTGAACAGCCCCAACTCTCTCAGCCTGTCTTCATATGGGAGATGCTCCAGTCCCCTGATCATTCTCGTGGCCCTCCTCTGGACTTGTTCCAACAGCTCAATGTCCCTTTTATGTTGAGGACACCAGAACTGCACACAATACTCCAGGTGAGGTCTCACGAGAGCAGAGTAGAGGGGCAGGATCACCTCCTTCAACCTGCTGCTGGTCATGCTCCTTTTGATGCAGCCCAGCATACGGTTGGCTTTCTGGGCTGCAAGCGCACACTGCAGCCAGCTCATGTTCATTTTCTCATCGATCACCACCCCCAAGTCCTTCCCTGAAGGGCTGCTCTCAATCTCTTCTCTGCCCAACCTGTAGCTGTGCCTGGGATTGCTCCGTCCCAGGTGTAGGACCTTGCACTTGGCATGGTTAAACTTCATGAGGTTGGCATCAGCCCACCTCACAAGCATGTCAAGGTCCCTCTGGATGGCATTCCTTCTCTCCAGCATATCCACTGAACCACACAGCTTGGTGTCATCGGCAAACTTGCTGAGGGCGCACTCAATCCCACTGTCCATGTCAGCAACAAAGATGTTGAACAAGACTGGTCCCAACACCGATCCCTGAGGGACACCTCTCATCACTGACCTCCATCCGGACACTGAGCCATTGACCACAACTCTTTGCGTGCGGCCATCCAGCCAGTTCTTTATCCGCCAAGTGGTCCACCTATCAAATTGATGTCTCTCCAATGTAGAGACAAGGATGTTGTGTGGGACAGCGTTGAACGCATGCTAGATAGGATACAATTATCTTGTCTTTTTTCTCTGCACAAAGGCACAAGCATATTGTTATTGTGTACACTCATGTGAATGAACTGTTTTCTTAAACACTAGGGATGACTCCACATGGGTCTTTCTGCTGTGAAGTACCAAAGGGACAAACCTAATGCGTTCATATACAAATAAACCCCATATCTTGTTTCGCATATTCATTTTTTTAAATAATGTGAGGGCATAGCAGATTTTTTGGAACGCATCTGAAAAAAGCAGACTGTTATTGACTATTGACATCAACTCCTTTGATTAAGGATAAATGTATGTTTGCAGGGCTGGTGTCGTGTAACTTTTTTATCTATAGAGGAGACACAGGTTAGGTAACAGTAACAGAAGTTATACAGCAGTTTGGCAAAATGTCTCAACTCTGATTTCCCAAAGCTCTCGCCTATTCAGAAAGCATAATCTCACAGTTCATTCCTTTACAGTAGAGCTGTTGACCAATTTCTGATGTAATACCATTATGCTAAGACTTGTAGTGAGTCTGCAGAGTCTGCCCCAAGTTAGTTAAAGCTGTCAGTGAAGTTGGATTGCATTTGCTTCCTATTCACTCATTTTGAACATCTTTGTGCATCTGGGCACTGAGGTAATCACTTTCAACTTCACCGTGCCTCTAATGCCATCATGACCTAAAGCATCAACAGTCAGAAGAGGTATGTAAAAGCCGCTTGCCTCTGCAGTACATCTATAGAAATCCTGCAGACAGAGGAAGTAATTCCTCCAAGGCAAAGTCAGAGAAACTTGCTGCAATGCCTATGGTGATATGAGGAACAAGTGTAGCTTGAGGATGAAAGAGGTTCCATATCAGGAGAAAGCCAAGGTCAGTGACCCAGGAAGCTTCTCTCAGTCCTGTTTTCCTAGTAATCTTTCTGCAACTACCCGCCTTTTCTACCCAAATGAATGCATATTTAAGTGGTACTGCCCAGAGTTTCGGGGAAGCAGCAATTTGTTCCTCACTCATCTTGTTGTTTGTTTCTCTGCTTGTGAGATTAGACTCAGTAATCTACCCCAGTCCAAGGAGGGGATCAATATACTCTGTTTAACAGTAAGCTTGTTTGTTTCTAATAGGTGAAATACAGTGAGGTTCTCATCCAGTAGCAAGAACTGAGTGATATTATGTAACTACTAATTCTAGCTGGCAAAAGTAAAAAATGAACTTCATTCTTTGTTAATCTCTGTGAAATACAAACCATTGCCCTTGTGTTTCTGGCCAAGAAGTACAGAACCAGGGTCTCCCAAAAACTCTGCATTCAGACGGGATGTCAGATTAGAAAAATTCCTTTGTGTTGAAACAACCAAGTTAGCATTCATAATCTGTGACCTTCAGGGGATGATTTATACTTAGGGCTGATAAAATATAGTTAAACTGTATTTTTTGTTTAGTATTTTCTGCCCTACAGGGGCAAGGAAATTCTTTCAAGCTTAAGGCATCAGCAACTTCTAGAAATAATGTAGATTTCAAGATTTATAGTTAATATTGGCCAGTGACAACATGCACTTGCATCTGACAAAGCTACAAAGTGCAGTCCTCAACTCTTGCCCTATCATGCCAAAATGCTTCACTGGTTGAATAAAGGTAGAAACTTCACTGTTGTATGAAGAATATAGAAATATTATGTAAATTTACAAGCTGCTGACTACTTGCCATACTGTCCTTAGGTTCTTATTTCTAATTCATTTCTATAAAGGGTAAGCTAGGATCTGTATATTGTAATTAGGAGTTAGAGTCATTCATGACAATGTACACAAAGCCAGCATCTTCCTCAGTACAAATCAGTTAGGTGATTGCCTGAGACTCTCTATCTTCGAGGCCCAAGATAAACTTGCAATACTGACTTCATAAAAATTGCAAGGGAGCAGGAAGCCACAGTATGAGAGATTTTCTTCATGTTTGTTTGTTTAGCTGTGTTTAATGCACCTGCAAAACCACAGCTCCATTGTTCGGACCATATCCTGTATCCTGCTTCCCACTTAATGACTTCTTCCATGTTGTCAGGCAGACCTTGACCTCTCCCTTCATCTGTCCTGTGTTTCTTTCCATCCCCCATCCATATCATTTCAGTGCTACTGGGGACATTTCCCTGAAACTTCTTATTTAGTCTGTCTTCTGCTGCCAAGATTTCTCCCATGTCTTGTCTCTTTTGTGTCCACATCCCACACTGATGAACTTCTGATCTCTTTTCTAGGTTCCCATTTCCTAGCCTTCTGTGGCCAGGACCCTTCATTCTATCTCTGTCTGCTGTAAGTCATTATACTGTACCCAGGTGACTCTGTCCAAGTCACATAAACCATCTCCTACATCTGTACACCATATGGATGTTCTCTTTTCTTAGCACAGCTTTGCTTCATCCATATCAAAACCAACAGAAAATAGAGGCAATTCTTCTATGCAGATGAGTTGTTGCTTAGATGTATAGCTGGTAATATGAAGCTGAGGCTATACAGGACAAGCACAAAACTTCATAGAATCATAGAATCATAGAATAGTTAGGGTTGGAAAGGACCTTAAGATCCAACCCCCCTGCAGGGGGGGACACCTCACACTAAACCGTGCCACCCAAGGCTTCGTCCAACCTGTCCTTGAACACTGCCAGGGATGGAGCATTCACAACCTCCCTGGCCAACCCATTCCAGCGCCTCACCACCCTAACAGGAAAGAATTTCTTCCTTATATCCAATCTAATCTACTCCTGTTTAAGTTTGAACCTGTTATCCCTTGTCCTGTCACTAGAGTTCATATTAGAAAGTATAAAGCTGAAATTCTTAAGAAATATTTAGCACCTTTTTTTGCAATTACAATAAAAGTACAAGCTGGCAGGTACGTTCCATCTGCTAAACAGTGAGGAGTCAGTGAAGTTTACTTGGTGGGCTTACTTGGGACTTATTAAAGAATGCTCATGGTCCAAAAGCCTTTAGAAAAGTTGGGGAAAATGTTTGTCCAGAAAGCTGGAGAAAATATTTGTGCAGGGTGAAGGAACTAAGCTTGACAGGGAAAGAGAATGGGATAAATAGATCTCTTGGCTATTTTGCTGTAAAAGCTCATAAATTAAGGTTACAAACATACCTTTTATTTTTTTTTTTTTTTTTTTTTTTTTCATGTTTTTTTTCCCCTTTTTTGT
>NDXB01014809.1:236730-274746 GCA_002631895.1 Agapornis roseicollis
TTTTTTTTTTTTTTTTTGCTCATAGTCTTTGTACCCCTGATGTGGTAGCTGAATTGCTAGATCATTTTTCTACTGAGACAGAATCAGAAGTTAAAGTTCCCTCTTTCTTTCTGTAAGAACAAATGCCTGGTTTTGGGCTGACACAGAAAGCAAGATAATAATCTAAGCTCCTGCCAACTTAATCAAGGATGGGAACAACATAATTTGCCTGCTTTAAAACAAAAAGAAAATAAAGAATGCCATAGATTCTGTCTGAAGATGTTCTCTTGCTATATCCCTTTTCTATTTGCTTTGGCTTCCCACTATCCTGTTTCTCAGAGGAATGCTTTGCAGCAAGGGTTGTATCCAGCCTTCCTGTGCTAGTTACAGTCCCTGTTTCCAACCACAATTGTCAGGCATTTGCAATACAGCTGCAAAAATTCTGCGGTTGAACTGTAGGGAAGAAGGTATCTGAGGAAAGCAAAAATGTTTCCATTTTAAATAGTAAAGCTTTCTATTTCTGGTTTAGTCAGTTCTGTGTAAATGTTAAAACTTTCATGCTATTACTCAGAAGTGAAAGGAGTTTTTTTCCCATACCTCACAGGACTTCTCGAGTCACCAGTTTAGTCCAGTTTAGTGGCCCTGTGTGTATAATGTCTGCTGTAAAATGCCAAGATAGCTGCAAAATCTGGGCTGCTTCTGGAAATTGTATTTCAGTCCTCATTTGTGAATAATCTGTGTTTATGTGACTAGTCGTGCTTCTGTATCTCACCTGGAAGACCAGAAGATTAACAACAGTAGAATGCTATGGGATTTGTCAGAGTAAAAGACTTCATATGACCTTGTTATTATTAGGCTATATATTTCATAGCGCATTTAAACAAAATTACTTTGAAGAAAAACCTGACAAGAAGGTTTTTACAAGTAGTGAACCAGAAATATTGGTTTAGTGTTGTCATGGTTATCTTAGTGATCTTCTTTTCAAAGATTTACTCCTAGAAACTGATCTGAATTTAGGAGTGCAAAGAAATACCACTATTGAAAAAAAGTCACCTTGTGTTTCATATAAAAAACACCCAAACCTCCACCTAATAAGTAGTAAACATTAGTAATATATCCTTGACACGAGATGGTGTTATCTGTAAGAAATACAATGACACTGCAGTACTTACAGTGAATCAGGCCATTTTTTGCAGTAGCAATAAATCCTTTGACTCTTTCACAGAAGTCATTTGTTACCTGCTTAGTCACATGCAAATCTGAATCTGCAAGCACTTGAACATAACTGTGTGTTAAGCTGGAAACAAGTAAAGCTTGGACTTAATCTGCTTTTTTCCCCCCTCTGCATCGTGGTCAGTCATCCTGCCTAGAAATCACTTTGCTATTTCCGGCTCCTATCAACTCTTCTGGACCTTTCTGAAATCACTTTGCAGGCAAGTCTGTTTGACCGGCTCATTGGTATAATCTTGACATATCAATAGATTAAACTATCTATTCCCATCTTTCTTACAACCAATGCATCAAGCTGCTAGATGAATATTAGAGCCCAGGCTCGGATGTTTCTGAGTTTGTGGTTGTAACTGATTGTTGTTCCCAAAGCTGGTGCACAGCTGAGGCCTCTGCAGGGGATGGACAGGCTGTCAGCAGGAGAGGCATACACGCCTGTAGATGCAACAGGCCCTTCTTCACTTTACAATAGGATGCTCACCAGGGCTGGCATCCCTACAAGTTTTGGGCTTGCACATCCTCCTAAACAGAGCTAAGACTGTTCTAGGCTGTCTGAATATGTATACATACCTGTATGTGTGTATACAAAAACATGAAAGTGAGCACAAATACATATAAACATATGTTTGTGTATAACTATATGTGAAATAATATCAAAACCTTAGGTGACTAGGGATCTTTCTCCAGCCTTTTGGGGTAGGATTGCAGATTACCCAGTACATCTTTATACAACAAGACAGGTGGTGTGAGACTTAGCACAGGTTTCGGTCTGGTTTATTTATAACGAAATGTTAAGAAAATTCAAAAGGAGCAGTTGTTTCTCTTGTGATGTTTTATAGCACCTTAAGATCTTAGACCTGTAACAAAATGCACTTCAGTCAACTCAGAGTGGAAAGATGCCAGAGCAGATTTAAGACACTTTAGTCAAAAGATAATCCAGCTAGCTGGTGGTTACATCTTTAATTTCTTATGTGGCAGGCTTAAGGCTGTTCTACACTCCACCAGTTATTCTTAGTACCTCTTGTCTTGCCTGATGGGGTGGTGGCATAAGCTAGCCTCAGTCATGCCATCTTTGTGCAATAATACCATGTATTATTAGTTACACATATAAATGCCTTGTGAACACATTCAATTAGAAAGTGCACAGCAGTTGTATTACTGTCTTAACTATCTGCTGGACGATTCAGCAAAATCTCACTGTGATTCAGGGGAGATGTGCCAATACCTTTACTACAATTCTTCCCAATCCAAAGCCATGAGGGGTTTTCTGAAGGTACTTACGGCAGATGAGTACCCCCATATTGTCCAGCTCTGAGCAGCAAACTTGCCCTGTGAAACCATAGGCACCTGAGGATCTAGGCATAATTCAAATAAGTGAAAAGTCTTTTTCACCCTGTCCTGAGGCTCAGCAGCTACTGTGTGGAAATCTGAGCTGAGGTCCAGACTAAGCATTTAAACATCTGGATCATAGACTCATAGAATAGTTAGAGTTGGAAAGGATCTTAAGATCATCTAGTTCCAACCCCCCTGCCATAAGCAGGGACACCTCACACTAAACCACGACACCCAAGGCTCTGTCCAACCTGGCCTTGAACACTGCCAGGGATGGAGCACTCACAACTTCCTTGGGCATCATCTAAGAGCTGTCTTTACAGAGATATTATATATCTCTACCTGGAATGACCAATATGTATATNCAGGGACACCCTAAACCATGACACCCAAGGCTCTGTCCAACCTGGCCTTGAACACTGCCAGGGATGGAGCACTCACAACTTCCTTGGGCATCATCTAAGAGCTGTCTTTACAGAGATATTATATATCTCTACCTGGAATGACCAATATGTATATGTATGTGTATATGCATATTTATTTTTAATGCATATTTATACTAAATATATTTAATCTATGATAATATGCATATATTATTTAAGAGAATGATATATTTATATATATAAATACAGATATACATGTATGTATATGTATGTATCTGTATGCATACACACATAAATGCATATATATGTATATGTATTCATACATACATGGATACATACATATGTGTATGCCCATATATGTGTGCCTACACATGAGAGAGACAAAGTGCTGAGATTTCTAAAATCATGTATTTCTGACTAAGAGTCACCGGGGAGAGTTTCACGCTCTGACTGGGTGAAGCCCTGAGCAGTCTTGTGCTGATCCTTGAAGTTTCATGAAGATGGGAAGAGAAGGCTGTGTGGAGACCTCCTGGCAGCCTTCCAGTATCTGAAGGGGGCCTATAGGGATGCTGGGGAGGGACTCTTCTTTAGGGACTGTAGTGACAGGACAAGGGGTAACAGGTTCAGACTTAAACAGGGGAAGNCGGAGACCTGGCAGCCTTCCAGTATCTGAAGGGGGCCTATAGGGATGCTGGGGAGGGACTCTTCTTTAGGGACTGTAGTGACAGGACAAGGGGTAACAGGTTCAAACTTAAACAGGGGAAGTTTAGAATGGATCTAAGGAAGAAATTCTTCCCTGTGAGGGTGGTGAGATGCTGGAATGGGTTGGCCAGGGAGGTTGTGAGTGCTCCATCCCTGGCAGTGTTCAAGGCCAGGTTGGACAAAGCCTTGGGTGTCACGGTTTAGCGTGAGGTGTCCCTGCTTATGGCAGGGGGGCTGGAACTAGATGATCTTAAGATCCTTTCCAACCCTAACTATTCTATGATTCTATGTACAACACAGCGTGAATGAAGAAGTAGAGCTTGCCTTTGTGCATTATGCTCTGTTTGGAGAGACACTCCTCTGTCTACAGCAATCAGAGTTTTTTACTTGCCATAAAATGGAGATTTCTGATCCTTGCCACACATCTTGTGAAAATTTTGTTTGCTAAGTGAGATCTTCGGAAGGATGATAATTAAGTATTCTTGCAATTGTTGCTTTGTAGTGCAATTACTGTGCATTTTCTTAAATGAGTCCACTGATTTGTTTCTTGCCATCTAAGTCTCACTAAGAAAAGAATAACTAATAATGTCCCTGGTTTTTCGTTCAGTTTTTGTTTTCAGAACTTGTGTAAAGAGATGAGGGGGAAGGAGGAACCTGGAGCTGGAGACATCCAGGTACCCCACCTGAGTTTTTCAGGAATAAATTACAGCATGGCAGACTGAGGGAGTCTGGAAGGGGCCGTAGGTCCCTCAAGGGGGGCTTGGCCATGGGCTCAGATGAGGCTGCTCAGGGCTTTAGACAGTCAGAGTGTGAAACCCCCTCAGTGCAGGAGGCAGCCCAGACTACCTGAGCCTTAGCCCTGCTGCTGGGCTGACCTCATGGGGAAATGGCTTCTCCTCATCTCCAGCACAAACCTCTCATGTTTCAGCTTGTGCAGCTGCCTCTTGGCCTCCCACCACATACAGTGTGAAAAGTCTGGTTGCATGTCCTCCATCCACTCCTCTCAGTGCCAGGGGTGCTTGTTGGGTGCTCCCAAAGCCATCCCTTCTCCCAGCTGAATCAGCTTTGGTCCATGCAGCCTCTCTTTGCAGAGCAAGGGCTCCATCCCCTCAGTGGCTTTACTGTACCTATTTGTGAGCATCCTTCCTCTAGCGTCCAACCAAAAGCAGACACAGACCATCTACTGAAATCATGACCTTATCTTCATTTTGCTTAACTCCTCCCATATGTTTTAAAAAAAAAAAATGTTTAACATGCTGAAGTGTTATGTTGTTCCGTTTTTCTATCATCTTTGTTTCATGTTCATACATTCGCTAACATCGCCTCAAACCTTGCCTGCCTATAAGCACTAAAGGATTAATGTGGAACAAGAAGTTAGATGGAAATCTTTCAGGACCTAATGCACAAAATGTAGTTCTGTAGTTTCATACAGCTAGAAACTTTAGCAGATTCAGAGGTCTCTGAAATTGAAGATGTACTTTTCTGCTTTTGATCTGTCTGCCATTTCCTAGATATTTCCCTCCTTCATCTTTTTGTTTAACTTGTCCAGAGATTACTCTTTGAACATTTCCTTCCAAGCACTTATTCTTTGTCTGTGTTTGCCTTGGCACCAATTTGTCTGTACAATGAGTCTCATGCTCCAAGCAAGGTCTTTAGGGTGATTTAAGTGTGATCTTGAGGGTAAAAGATGAATTGAAAAAAGATCATGAATGAACCAGTGACTGAAGGCAAGCAGAGATTTTTTTATTATTTCTGAATACATGTATGCACAAATTTCACATCTTTGGTTCGTTGGTTTGGAAGTATTTTTTATTTTTTTTGGACAGGGGAGAACCAAAACATCAGGAGAATGATAGGCAATTTGGATTTTGGTGTAACCAAGAACAACTGGTCCTATAATTGTAGTTCCACTGAGTGGTGTCTTCCACCAGCAGAATGGAAGCAAGAAGTAATGCATTAGCATTCTGCAAGTAAAAGTAACAGGACAGATTGTGTTTTAGGAAGGATGATAACTGTGGTAAGAAGAGAAAACAGGCATACACTGATCTTTCAATAGAAGAAGCAAAACAAAACTGACAGTCTTTCCTACCCTAGAAAAAAAGTCATCTGTTTGACATAGCTTGCCTGTGTTGTACTTCCCATGTCTAGCAGTTCAATAAATGGGAACCATCAGGATACTTCTCTAGTCATGTGTAGGAAGCTGAGAAGGTTGGAAGGAAAACATAACACCCTGTCTGTAGCATCAGTGAAAATTAATGGGAATGTGGATGTTTCACTGACAGGTAAACTGATGGAGATAAACTGGAAGAAACATAAGGAGACGTTATCTAGCAACAATGGTATGCAGAACATTCTGATAGGTAAAATGGAGTATTTAAAGGAGGCATTGCAAAATAAAGTTTTGTAAGGACAAGCGAAGCTAGCATTTTGCAGTTGTTCAGCATAAACCTTGGCAGAAGAAAATGAGATTTTAACCTAAACTGTATGCGAACATTAATAGAATTCTCTGGATTGCATAATTTTCAGCAATAAGGAGATATATTTGGTTCTGTGAATATTAAAGTTTTCTCCCTAAATGCTCGTCATCGCTGGAGAGGCTAAGTCTATTTTCTGTTACTGAGGCATGCTATGAAGCATTTCACAAGATGGAAGAATTTGAAAAAAACACTGAGAACAGAAGGGTAATTCTGTCTTCTACAAAATATGAAAGGACTAGAAGGATTTTCAACTTCTCCAGCAAAATGTCAACATAAACGAAATTGCTTTAGTTTATTTGAAAGCACAATGTTACTCTGAGGATACAATCTTTAGGCTTCTCAGAGAAACACTCAACCTAGCAAGAAGAGAGAGTTTTCTATCCTGAAAAGAATATAACAATAGAATATATGTGTCATGTTGAGCAGAGGAGATGGTGAAGTAAAATGAGATTCCTCAAACAGTGAATTTGGGATTATTTTTTTCATACCATAGAACAAAGGAATGGCCTGATCCTGTAAAAGATTGACTGTGAGGCATTCAGCACCACTTATCAAGCCACAAAATAATCAACAAATATTTAACAGTAGAGAGATCAAATGGCTACATAGTCAAATGAGAAGGTTAAAATAGTGCTTCTGAAAACTATGCGCTGAGCAGATACATGGGTGGTTCAGACTTGTTGCCAAATCTTTACTGGCTGAATAAGGAAAGACAGATGGATCTAAACAACTAAACAATTAAAAAATAATGTCAAACCCCACATCTGATTTTGCTTCTCCTGTACTTTAGCATTCTGTTGCAAGTACAGGTCTGCCAGCACTTGAAGGAGCACATGTCTGCACAGCATCTGTAGTGCTTTATTTATAATGCTCATTAGATATTTGCCCCAGGTAGATATCCCAAGAGAATGCAAGATAAATGTTTCTGTTTGTGACAAATTTTAGCCATTTTCATGGCCTTTCCTCATTAAAATGTGCACACACATGCACACAGGCATGCACAAGATGGCACTTCCCTTTCCACAGTGGATGAATACCAGCTTTGTTTAAACAAATCTGGGCTAACAGATAATTTTCAGCAATTACTGAGTTCTAATATCAATTTTTGGTCTTAATGACACAATATCCTTCATTTTAGTACCTGGAAATATAAAAGAGCACTGACCAAATCATAATAGGGTAAACTGTTGGCAAATGCTATCTACATTTCAATGGATTTCTGAACACTTTTGTTTGGATAATAGATACTACGTATCTTATGTCCTTATGGTTAAGAAGTTTAGATTTCGTGGGATTAGGAAATAACACAACCCTTCTGCCTTTTGGGTACTTATTTTCTACAGAAAATGAAAGTGTTACTAATACAAAAGTATTTATATTACATAGCACACACATGCAAGCTGATCATAGTTTCCTGGTGTGAGGTGCTTTGTTTGAGTAATGGTTTCTGCATTGCAAATTGCATAAGTAGACAACATAAGCAAAGGGTTATGGACCATAGGAACTCTACAGAAACAGTATGCTCTGGGTTTATCATATTTTTCTCATTGATCTATGAGAAAGCAAAAGGTTCAGCTCTGTGCATGCATTAGTTCCCTGCTATTCATGCAACACCATGCCTATGCAATGAGGCAACAGTTTAGTAGCAGAAACAACTAAAAAACCCAGTTTTTATGGGTGTCTTGAGGCCTTTTCCTCTGGAGTACTCTCAGTTCTGTAAAAGGACTGTGAGACTTGTAAGTCCTTCTGTTTGTCTATGTGATAACTTATGTGCATATTTATTTAAAAACGTATTTCAGCAAGATAAAGTTGTAGGTTTGTGCTAGTGAATGTTCTTTTCCATTTTTCAGTTGGTTTGGCTTAACATTCATTTTGACTCTACTTTCAAGTCCTTTGGCTTGTATCACACTCTTCAACTACACAATTCCAACTTTCAAAAGACTTTTTTCTTCAGTCAGTATCTGGAAGAGAAAATAAGTACATACCTTTTTAAAGACAAAATCAGTTGTCTGAGCACACACGTGGAAGAAATGGCATTCCCTTGCCATATAATGCAATATAGTGCAGTAATTCCTCAGCTTTCATTGAACTGTGAAGCCAATTTACTTCATCAGTAATGTGCCTGGCTAACATGGCTATTATGCTCTGAAACCAAAGGTAGCATTCCCACATGACCTTAGAATTGTTATTACACATCTATTGTCTATAATTGTACTCTAAAAGAAGGGTTAACCTGCCTCTAGCTTTCTTGTGTTAAAATTCCTCTCTGATTTGCAGTGATACCAAATAGGAAAACTATAACTTTTTCAGAGCTTGCTCTGAAGTGGCAGCTGGGAGTAGTGTGTAAGCACTACACGTATGATTCTATTTGATCCTAGATCAGCAAAAGATCTAGGTAAGATTGTCCCATCTTACTGATGATACATACATTTGCTCTTATTTCTCTTGTTGTCCAGGGCAGTTCTGTGTGTAGGACAAATGAAATCTGTGCTTTAGAAGCACATTGTGCAGATAATGAAACAGCAGAATGAAAGTTTACTCTTCCTAAACAAGGCAGAAAACCGGTGATTTTCATCACTTTGAATTTCCATTTAGTGAATTTTTTGCTCTGTAAGTTACCACCCTCTAGGTAGACCTTCTCAAAATATAAACAGGTGGGTTTGATTTGCTGCAGCAAGATCTTCTGTAGATGCTATAACCACTTCTCACTGATAACAAGTACATAGATATTTTCCCTAAAGTTTTCTTTTTAACATAGGCAACAGCTCTAACGTGAATATAAATCTGATTTGCAATTTTGAGACAGAAGAATCTTAGAGTCCCTCAAGCGGTGACTCATGAGAATTGCGGCAAAATTCAGAACGTTTCTTGAAGCTCAGGAAGGAATACAAGCTCTTGCAGTGAGCAAAATATTTTTCTTGTAAGGACTGGCAAGGAAAAAAACCCCAGCTTTCAAAATCATTCATGTTTGCTATGGAACATATTTTCTATTTGTTTTACATACTGTCATAGTTGGACTTTTATTATGTGAACTTATTCCTCCTTCAGAGGCTGTATTCTGACTTCAGAAGTTAAGGTCTGGTTTTGTTTGTTAGTGGTAGTATGTTATGCTCTAAAATCTTAAATGGAAGTATGTAGGTTTATCTTTGCAATTAATCTGTGTTTCACAATGACTTAAAAAGTGGCCACACGATCCTCTTCCTTTAAAAGTAACAACGAACCGGTGTCCATTTTCACACAAGGTTCACAAAACAAATTAATGTTTTAAGACCTCATGGCGTTTCTCTTAGTGAATCTTCTACTAACAAAAGAATTTTTTTTAAACTGAACTGTGTCCAAAAGTTGTCCTTTTGTATTTTCTCTGTTGCCTGAGATCTTTTAAGGATAGCACACTGTATTATTTTCTTACATAAAAGCAAGCAGGTGGGTCTTGGTGGGAACCCAGTCCAAGAAGTAATGCATTTTTGTTTTGCCATGCTTCCAGTTTGTCTGTGTTGCCTTAGGACCACCATGTGCCACTACTTTCTTTGTAGCTGAAAGCTGGTGCCCTTCATGTGTGCTTCTGAGCGACTGCCACCTTGTGCAAATAAACAAAAGACTGCCTGGTGGTGCTGAAACTGTGCCTTTCTGTCACATGCCTTTCTACACCCGAGAGGGTTTCAGATTAAGTTCTGGATATTTAAGGACTTGTGCAATTACCGTCTGGTAGATTTCTTCACCACAGCTGCTATTCATCCTTTCAAGTCTCTTCTGTCCGTTCTCCTTATTTTAGTATTAATCTCTCCCATAACCTCTCAAATAATTAGTACACAAAAATTAGACTGTGAAGAAATCCAAGTTGCCCTTCAAAGAGAGAATTGGAAACACAGAAACACAGGTTTCTCCTGTACCCTTACAAATGTCTTGCCTTCATTTGAACACCACATACTATGAAGCTTTTATGCATGAATTCAGTAACAGAATACACTTGTATCACAATTGATGCAACCATGTTATTCATATTGCTTTCATTCAATAGAATTTTTGTTTCTGATCCTTGAAGGAAAAACCTCCAAAGGGCCCTGATATAGTTTGTCACTTGAGAGAAATCACTCATGGAGTCAGCTGTCTCCATGGTTCATTTTTAAATTTAGGCATGCTAAGTACAGTACACTTCAGTGTGGCAATCTACCTATATAAGACAGAGATCACAAGAGAAAATAATCTCCTGTGGCTGAAGCTGCACAAAATCCCCCAAGTTCTTTGTGGAGCAGTTCAGGAAAACAAGCTCACCCTTCTTCCACTACATTCTGCATCCCTTGTCCCTCTCTTGGCAAAAGTATCAGCTTTGCCAAATTGGCACATGACAAAGGCCACATTTCTCTCTCGGATGCTTGTCTGTATGCTACTCACTCTGAATACAAACAGGAAGAGGACCTGGCTTTGTGGTTTGGCTCACACAGCATCTAATTGCAGCCAGGCCCCTGGTGAGACCTCAGTGAGACTTAGCTGACAGCTCATGATCCATCTTAAATATATGCTTTGGAAATGATAAATAGTAAGCCAAACCAAAACAATTAAGCTGAAACAAAACCAGAACAATGTGTATGCAGGGAGAAATGCAAAGGAAGATTTTCAGGTGGGCTTTAATAATCTGTGCTTTACTGCAGTGCAGATTAATTTTAAAGTTGCTTTCATAATGGCTGCCTTGACATAAACCTTTCTCTTTGGAACAGAAAACTGTCCTGTTTTTGAACAGGACAGTTTGCTTTGCAGAGCTTTTTGGGAGTAAATGCGATTTTTGAACTGCTTTGTATGCTTCCCAGGTAGCTAATAACATGCATTCCAACATAAAAAATGGAACTCTATAGCTATTAGCAAAACAGTATACTTTTATGTAATATTAGCAAAGATAAAACTGATTTTAAGGAATTCTGTCCATGTCAACAAACCTTTACAGGAAGTTCTCTATAATCAGAAAGACAGGAAGTCTCTTAAACTTGCAACATTGAAAAGTCTTCTTAAGACAAGAAAATAAATAATGCATGATCAGGATATTCAATTCACGTGGTTCTTCTGTACAGTCTGCTATATACGGAGGAAGGAAAATCATGTCCAGCACTTCACAGGATCCGAGTGGCTCATGTTTCTGTTGGAACTGCACTGCATCTTTTTACCTCTATGATCATATTTGCCAGGTGTTTATTGCAGTGGTACCAAGGAGGCAATTCTGTCTTTTGGATCAAATGTACCTGTGAAGTGGGAAAGCACTTGCACTCTAATGACAGCCCGTATTACAGTTATACTGAGCCAGGAGTAGGAATGCATTTATGTGAATAGATAGCATTTACTTCAGAGAGATAATCACTGTCTGCTGAATCCCTTAGTAGTGCATGGCTTAAAAAGATAATGCAACCTTATTATCTAACCATATCTTCCTTACAGATGTAAGCAGAAGCTGTTGTTAGCATTATAACAAAACTTTGCGTTAAACCTCAGCCACACAATGATATTTAAACATAAATTCTTTGCAGCAAAAGCCTTATTGTCTCAGAAAATGTACTTTCAGGTTCACTTTGTGTTGCTTTTTATTTTTTTTTCCTTTTGTTCTGCTTTTTTTTGTCCCAGAAACAAGAAGATGTGGATGTCCATATCAGGTTTTTCTACTGATACTGCAGGAGAGGACTCTATCATATTTGTCTCAGCAGCATGTTGAGACTAGAGTGAAACAGCTTCAGAACAAAATGGAGCCTCTGCTCCTACTTTTATATTCGATGGACAGTGTTATTTGTTGCCATATTTTTTGTCATAAACACTTTCTTAAATATTCTGTTGAAGAATAAGACAGGGCAGGGAAATGTCTAGAGTTCTTAATGAATGTTAGAGGACATTACTGCTGATAACTTAGTATTTTAATCACTGGGTTAGAGTTGTTGCGCTGTACATTTTGTTTCTTTCTTTCAGTTTCAGTAAGGGATTTTACAGATGAGCATAGAGCCATAAAGTATGGATGGGGGAGATTTAATCAGTGCACACGGGAATGTCCTATACCACCAGACTGCAATTATTAGACCATTTCCACTTTCTTAAGAAGATCTTACTCTCAATTATTTGCTAGCAAATAAATGAGTAAACTAATAATAATGCTGGGGTCTTAGTCTTGCTTCCGTAATAGATGGCTCAGAAGAGATCCTTTGTAATTCAGTCTCAATACCATATGTCTCTGTTGACATTAAAGTGCTTAGTTCCAAATGAGTTGGCTTCATTCAAGCATCTTAATTCAAGAGTGGATGATTAGATCTTAAGCTAAAAACCTATTAGGATGTAAGCACTTATGTTGCTGAAAGGTATTAAAGGAACAGCATAGTGTTGTTGCAGATAAATCCTCTCTATCTAGTACTGATGGGTTAAACCTTGTTTCATCTTCAAACAACATTAAAAACTAGCTGAAATGTTCAAAGTTGAATGTTACATAAGTAAAGCTCCAGGATATGTTGTGTCAAAATAAATTTTAATGGCTTTTTGAGAGATTGGGAAGCTCAAATATGAGAACCCAACACTTTGTGAACAGAAATAACATAAGAAAGAACACAAGACACTTTGCCTTTTAGAATGGAAAAGTGAGCTTTTTACTTTAGTCAGTAAAACATGGCAAGAATAATAAGCAAGTCCAAAGAACTTGTTGATTCATTCCTTGGCACGGTAACTAGAATGTTCCATAATTCTGCAAACTCTCATTTTATTTTATTTTATTTCTCATCTGCAAAGCAGTGCAAATTATATAATGAGGAAAAAAAATCAAATCCTTGTGTTAAGTGGAAAGAATTATTGTCTGATGCTTTACTAGGTAATACTCAAATACTGAAAGCAAAAATTGCTATCATGGGAGACTGTTTTTCTGGCATAATTTAATTCTGTATGTGACCCAGGCCACTGTAAATTTTTCTTCCAAATTACATCTTTTGCTTCAAGACCTATAATAGAAATAGGAGAAGAAAGTGAATGTATGAGTAACCTTGAAATCATACTTAAATACTATTTTGTACAATTTTTAATACAAATAACAAAAACCCTGGAGAAGATGGTGACTTTATCACTATCATACACACTGCTGTAATGGAGAAGGGGAATAGGAAATATATTTGCAGGCTGTAGTAAAAATAAAGGAATTTAGGACATGCCTACATGAGAAAAAGGCATCAACTTAAGAAACGCTTTTTGAAACGAGCTCTGCTGAATAGGCACACTCTTCCTTGTTCATGAACAATGTGATTTCTTCTTCCCTTTTCTGAAGTTCTCATTTATTAGCAGAAGTCAGTAAGGGATCTCTGATTCATTTGAAAACAGCACGACTGTCATATTTAAGTAAGGCAAAAAGTCAAAGAAGTCTGTGGTGTTACAGAACTTGAGAGCCTATTCTCTGGCCTTTTAAGCCCACTTCTTTTAGGATGTAGGTGAGTGGTGAGGGCAACGAGAAACAGCTGTCTCTGTCCCAGTCTTTGGCAATGTTGTGGTACACAGACCACAATGCCACTGTCACCTTGTTGTTCTTGAGATCTAGCCCTGTGTGCCATTAGATCATCTGGCAACAACATCTTCTTCATGGTCCAGCTCAGAAGTCAAACATGGTTTTCCCCAAGTTTGCCACAGCATGCAATGAAAAGCTGAGGCCTCAGCTTGTTTACATTAGCTGTAGGAGGAGAAAAATACTGATCCACCATACCAAACTCAGGCGTCTGTGTTTTGAACCTAATTAGAACAGTTCAAATGAACTCACAGCTCATAGATCCTTTGCAGACTATGGCTGTGGTGTTCATCCAGCCATAAGGATTACACAGCTGTATGTCATGGACATAGGATCAGAGATTCAGACAGCTTGCTCATAGAGAGACCAAGAAATATTTTATCATCTACCCTATCAAAAAAAGAGCTCTTTTTATCCTCTTTCCAGCTCCTTACATTCATGTGTTTGCTGGGGCCTGGTACAGGACCTAGCCTAAGATCGTGCTCCTCAGCTGTGTCAGAACAAACCCCTGCATAAATCCTATGTCCATCTGTCCCATTTGGATACATATGCATGAGTAAATAAATACTATCAAAATCTGCTGCAATAATGAAATGAGGTAAATTGGTACAAAAATGTGAATATGCTTCCTTACAGACTCTCTTGTTTTGAGTAATCCTCTGAATGCATACTGGTTTACAGGATGAAATAAGTACATGAAATAATTAGGCTAACAGGGAAAGAGAGAGTAGTGGGGAGAGGGAAGGCAAGAGGGTGAGTAGTAATGCATGAATTCACATTCCCTGAGACCTGGAAAAGGCAGATGAATCAGAGTAACTATTCCATACCCCCTGACAGCAGGAGGAGCTGATCTTCATCAACAAAACTGAACCTTAGGAATTCGCTTGTTTCATTACTTCAGAAAATGCATATTTTTTGCAGATATAAGATGTATGCTCCTATTGCAATGCACAGGAATGATAAAGAATTTTCAAACTAAAGGTTAAGTATTCCCTAACCAAAGGAGTGTACCTGAAAAGGGGGACTTTCTGTTCCTGTTTTCACTGAAGAAATCATCCCATTATATTCCAGTTTCATTAGTGGGAACTGTGCTTGACTTTATCTTTCATTTCTAGCAACTTACTTATCTGAATTTGTCCTTGATGACTTTTGGGTCTTCTGTCCTTAGCCAGCCTTCACTTTTGGTGTTTCTTCTCTTTTGCTGTAACACTACAGCTCTCACTCTCACAGCAGGTTGTAGTAGAACCAGCAGCTACTACTTTTTGATTATGTGACTGGAGCTGCAGGCTGCCTTGGTGCTGCTCCCTGCTCTACCTCGCCTTGCAGGCAACACCTGCTCATACACAGTCAGTGCTACTTTCAGGCCAGGTATTCTGTGGCTCTACAAGCTAAAACCCAACTCAGCTTGTAAATTTAGGCTGGGAATACTCGACACACAGATTACAGGATAACTTACTCCAGTGCTATCCTGTGCCCCACTGTACCCTACCACCCTCACAAAAGGCACAAACAGATTTCCTTATGCCTCATGGTGAAAGAAATATAAATCAGTTTTGTTTATAATAACTGAAAGATTTATGAGATGAATATATGCTGACGTCTTGGGGGTGCCATGTACTTATCCTCAGCACTGATTATGCCATGAAAGTCTGGTAAGCTAGGATTTACGACTGCTTACACCCAAACATGCATAAGCCTGTGGCTCCATGCCTGCCATTTGTGGAAACATGGGGCAAATTGCTCCACCAGGAAGTGTATGGAGGATAATGCTCACCCTCCTTTGATGGGGTGGGTGAGATTAGAGCTATAATGATCAGCACATCTCAAAGCTTGTGAAGATTTTCCCTGGAATAGCTCCTGGGATTTAAAAGCCAAAGGCATGACCTCCAAGACTGACAGGAGGGTATGAACTGCATCAGTTCTGCTCTCACGGGAATACATCAAGCCTAATGTTGTATTTCCTTAATGCTTTTTTTTTCAGCACTTCTAGAAAGCACTCACAATAAACATAGACTGGTCAAATACATGCTTTGTTAATGAATGTGTAGGTGAAAACTGCTATCAAGATGTGTTTGGTCTAACAACAGTTAACATGTTACAAGCTTGTTATACCCTAAATCAGTTTTCTCTGTTTGACTGCCTTGCTCATTATTATCTTCTCATGAGGAGTTTCAGTTCTCCTTTGATGCTTACAAGTCACTGAGCTGAATATGAGGTGTAGTTTATCTCTTTGCAAAAGGGTGTTTTCTGCAGATTTGCCTACCACACAACAGTAAACTCACAGGAGATGCTGCTATATAAAAAGATGAAACAACCACCAAAACAAGTTAAAATGCAGCATAGTGTCAAATAATAGCAAATCCTGGCTTTTAAAAAAGCATTTCCTTTTTTGTTCATCAGAAGAGACAGCATGGTGCTGAACAAATGCCAAAACTGCCTAACAGCCGTCCTCTAGGTCATGTGTTTTGCAACTGTTCAGACAAATGTGGCTTTAGGTGAAAGTGTATTGTTGTGTTTCTGTGACAAACAAACAAATGTTTTAGGAACATTGTGCATACAAAAATCCTTCCCTTGGACGCCCCTCAACTAGCTCACTAACAGCAGAATGTTAAATGGGAAGTTGTGCTTATGTTTTGTTTATAGTTAAGAAGAACATGCGTTTGACAGTAATAGAACATCTTGAGACCTTCCTTATTCTCAGTACAGGATGCAAAAATTTTAAAGAGCAGGAATTACAATTCCCCAGTGAGAAGCATCTTCAGCTGCAGGAATACAGCCTGCATGAGTCTCCAGTGAGGTGGGGAGCTCTGCACAAGGATAAAGTTAACAAATAACGGAACAACAGGTGGCACATTCACTTGTACCACAGACTGGCAGAAAGGAATGCCAGTGCAAGTTTGGGCTGCACACCAGAAGCATTGGATAACAGAGCAGGAAATTTTTTATGCATTTGCTATATGGAGTTTGGAATTTTGTGAGGAGAGATGCATTTGCTTTGTTTGAATGCTCACCTGAGCGCTCCTCTGGATGAAACCTGTGCAAAGTGAGGTGAATGCCAGCAATCAACAATCTTCTCTTCATCGACACAGAAGTTGTGTTGTAAGACCTATTACACAGTCATGATCAGATGTAAGTAGTGCTAATGGTATGGGATTTTGTTCCTTTGAAGATTTGAGCTGTGTCACTTTCTCACTTTGTGCTATAAATATTTACACTTAAACATTCATGACTGCTGATGTGGCCCTGCTGGCTTTGAGATATCGCTGTTCCTGTAAGCAAATGGAGAATTCTGGCAGAAAAATGTCTGAAGTGTTTCATCCATTCTAGGTCTCTGGCTACCAGAAAGAAACTTGAAATCTGCAAGAAGGGAAAAAAAACCACTAAAAAGAAGAACAAAATCCTTATCAGAGGGATAAATTTGTTCATGAAGAAAAGTTATGTGGTGCTGGTTAAGGGAAAATACTAGATGTTTGCATAGCTGTTCATGGCTGATTGTGGGGAGGCACAAAACAAAAGAAAAGCATCATAGCATGGATGTATTTAAATGCAAAGAAAAATAGGAATCCCAAGGTGACTTTTCTTGTATAGGAATCTTTTATAACATTAACAGAAGAGGAAGAAAATACATGCTGCTGGCAGAGCTGTCTAATGAATTTCTGAAGAGCCTTTTCAACCCAGGCTTTACTTCTAATGAGCATTAATTGCGTTTTCCATCTATACACAGAGTAAAATGAAGTTCAGGGTAGAATCTGAGTGAGAAAGGTACCATAGGCAAGTGACAAGCACATGCCCAACAGAGAAAACCCTGATTTCTCTATAATCCGGTCATAGTGAAAGTCTAAGCTGTCTCAGTGCACTGCCCCATAAGCAGAAAGAGGGGTAGGTTCTCTGCTGCAGCTATACATGACGTTCCCTTAACCTCCCTGCGCACCCTTCTATGGCTTTAACATTCAGTATTTATTGGGGGGTGAAAGCTGAATTCTGGTGAAAGGTCCCCACAAAGCAGGAGGTGGGATATCTGCTGAGTGACTCATTCATGATATACAAAGGGCTCTGCAAGGCTCATACAGATGTGGGGAGTGTTCCTTGTAGGTCAGAGAAAGGGAGGACATCCTGCCTTTGGGAAATCAGGTGGCGCTTGATCTATACAGCTGGTATGCCCACATGGAGTAGTGACCATTTCATCAGACTGTTTGAATATCCTGCCTCTATGTAGCAGTAAAAAACCCAAAGCCTTGCAATTGTAAAATGCTGCCTAATTAGAATTGTCTATATACATCACACCAGGACTTCTGTGCAAATGATGGCACCAGTCCAAAGGAGTGTAGAAGGCCTTCATATGCTTGTCTGAATGGTTTGTAACACTTAAATGTAAGGTCATCTATCCCCTTCCTTCCTGTTCATTAAAAATACAGTCAGGGAGGATGGGAACGGTAAATGTGGTAAACGTAAATTTATTTAACTTAAATAAGTTCACTTGCTTAACTGAACTTTAACTTAATGACTGGAATAGGTTGCCCAAGGAAGTTGTGAGTCCTCCATCCCTGGTGGTGTTCAAGGCCAGGCTGGACAGAGCATTGGGTGACATGGTTTAGTGTGAGGTGTCCCTGCCCATGGCAGGGGGGGTTGGAACTAGATGATCTTAAGATCCTTTCCAACCCTAACTATTCTATGATTCTATAATAAGCTAACTCTGTAATGAAAACTAACAAGTGGATACAGCATGGTGTTCACCTTCTTCTACAAGCATGTTGGATGCTGCTAGCTAGCTAGCATCAGAACTCCAGTTGTGCATTATTTCTTCGAAGCAGCTTCTGTGGTCAGTATGATGATTGTGCTTCATACAACCGCTAACTTTTCACTGAATACCCTTACTATTTTTGCATCAAAACCTCTTTAATCTGTTATATTTTTAATAGCCAAGAGTCGGAAGCCAAATTTTGTCAGCCTCTAATAAATTCTGGTTTATTTTTACTGAGGCAAATCACCAATGTACATGTGTATAGGAATGGGCTTTCTTGCTTGAAGGCATCCAGGAACAAAACACCAAACACAGAAAATGCCAGAAAAATTCTATAGTGAAAAGACAGTGCTAAAAGACTTCCACTTATACATCCCAAACTGTTTTGGTGTGGACAACTGCATAGAGTACAGATTGCAGTAACCATTCAAAAATGTTTATCAAAGATCGTTCTGCAAACTGGTGACAATTTCAACTAAATAGTTTAAAGAGAGTATGAAGGCAGTTTTGAGCTTTGACGTAGCACCCAAGTCTTTTCTCTGTGGTCAGAATAGACATTTGAACTGCATGAAGCTACTATGAGAGTCATAGAATCATAGAATCAGCTAGGATGGAAAAGAACTTTAAGATAACCCCCACAATGCCAAGTCCACCACTAAACCATGTCACTGGAGCCTCATCTACATGATTTTGAACACTTCCAGGGATGGTGATTCCAGCACTTCCCTGGGAAGCCTGTTCCAACGCCTGACTGTGCTTTTAGTGGAGAGATTGTTCCTCATATCCAATCTAAAGCTCTCCTGGTGCAGCTTGAGGCCGTTATCTCTTATCTATCACCTGTTACTTAGGAGAAGGGACCGATCCCCATCTTGCTACAACCTCCTTTTAGGTACCTATAGAGAGCGGTAAGGTCCCCCCAGTTCTTCTCCAGGTTAAACACTTCCAGTTCCCTCAGTGGTTCTTCATCAGATCTGTGCTCCAGACCCTTCACCAGCTTCATTGCCCTTCTCTGGACCCACTTCTGCACCTCAGTGTCTCTGTCGTAGTGAGGGGCCCAGAACTGAACACAGTATTCAAGGTGCAGCCTCACCAGTGCTCAGTATGGGGGATGATCACTGCCCTTGGCCCTGCTGGCTATGCTATTTCTGATACAGGCCAGGTTGCTGTTGGCCTTCTTGGCTGCCTGGGCATAAGCTGGCTCATGTTCAGCTGGCTATCATGGAGATTAAGATTGTCACTCAAAATTAAATAGAGGGATCGTGTCTCCCATCTCTAAGACTGGAAGAAACACATCATTTCTGGTACAGGCAGGCATCAAACAGAATGAGAAATTATTCTCAGCAATAGAAATAGGCAGAGGAGAGACTTGATCAAGGTCTCCTATTCCCTATGCTGATATCTTGGGCTACTTTGCTGTGGGTATGGAGAGGGTATGCCTGTCTCAAGCTTTTCTGTCAAGTTTTACCTTTCCACAGCTAGCTCATTGCAAAGGCAAAAACCGTAAGCTCCATGGCCTGATGCTGGGGACACTCATCTAAACCACAGGTGGATGGCCTGCAAGCTTGTCCCATTAGTGCTTGCTTATGCTAACAGTAACTGGAAGAGATCACACCAGAAACTCTAGGAGAGATTCACCCTAAATGAATCAATAATCTGTTAAGTAAAGAATCAAGTTGGGAAATGAGAAAGATAGATACTGTTTGCACCTGTTTCAAGTCCTTTTTCCAGACCTACCATGTACCCATGCACCTGTTTGTACCTACAAAGTGAGGGGAGAAAGAGGAGTGTCTTCTAGTCACTCTTTTCTTTTGACTGGAAATTCAATAGGATTCAAAAGGATGCTGCAAATATTATGAATGTCTTCTCATGTCAGTGGGTGAAAACATACATGTTTCATGAGCTGTTTCATGAGACCAAGTAATGGTGGCAATGCTGGGCTCAGGGGCAGAGAATCACACAGCTGTACAAATACTACACAAGGCATGTTCATGTTCACTAACCTTTCTCTGGAGAAAACAAAAAAGAAACAGTATTAGCATTTTACTAATTGAAATGAGGAAAAAAAGAAAATATATGCAAAAAAATGGCAAGATTCATAGAGACCGGGTGGTAAGTTGTAAAATGTAGTACAACTAATGAAGTTATCATTTATCACCCAGTGTTTAGTGCTTGTTATATCACCTCAAAGATTTGTGTACTGATCCTAAAGGCTTATGGATGTAATTAATGACCTTTATTTTTTATAAACTGCATTTTATTCTCATGTGTATATAGGTCTGAAATAAATACAGTATATAAGTGACTCGACTTAGCGAAACATGCATTAGATGACATTGTAAGCTCTGTAAAACAAGATGGAACTAGAAGTGCTTTTTGTTTGTCTGAGACCCAGATTTAAAACAATTATATGATTTTTTTTTTTCTTTTTATGGGAATCTAGCAAACCTATTTCACTACTTCAAAAAAAGTAAGGCACCCCCATGACTACTATGGGAGGTGACACTGTATGGTAGATTTTAGAGCTTGCAAGGAGCCTGTCTTGTCATACCTGCAAATAATTTTTTGATGATTTGTAAGACAAAACACATTTAAAATCTCCTTCATTTGCTGAGTCTTGTGCTATAAAGCACCTCAAGGAGTCCTACAGTAATTTTAACTTAACCTCTTTACATTGAAGGGGGATGCCATGGGGAGAATCCAGTACCTATTTTTACTAGACTTCTGTCTTTAGGGGAAATCCGGAAGTTATAAGAAACTCAAACAAAACTGAAATTGCTGTCGTTGCTTCAGGTCAGGTAAACAGTAATAACAAGATCCAAAATTAAAAGAAAACCCAAACAAAAGACAAACAGCAACTACGGTTATTGCAGGTCCTAAGTATGGAAATGGAGTAAACCTTTTAAGAGCTTTATTTCTGCCTGTCTACAACAACAAGAAACCTCAGAGAAGTTACGACTGAAATATTTTTGTTCCAGGTTTGTTTTACCTGCCCATGCATGCATGATGCTAGGCAATGCCATCTTTCAAACGCATTCTGTTTACATGCAGGTGACTAGCTGATGGTACAGTACAGTCCTGTTCACGGGCAAGACCTGATTTCAGCCCTTATCTACCACCATTCTTTCTAAATCACAGTTTTTCATGAATACATTAAAAAAAAGGAAAATTTTCAGAAATGAAGAGCACTTGATACGCTGCCCTGCCAGTGGCTATTAAATGCCAGTACCCAGTTTCTTTGTCTTGTTTAATCAAGTTTCTTGGAGTACTGGGGAGTACTACACCAAAGCTTTCATCCAGAGCTGACAATCATTGTCCAACTTTTCAGGGAATTCTTTGTCCAAAGGGCTTGGAAGCTGGTAAGGGAAAAGGAAAAGGCCTTCCCATACTGTGAGTTCTTACAGCTGACAACACACATGTGCTGTCCTAGAGGGGATTGCTTTTTCCAGACCCTTTTTCTTGCTCAAAGATTCAACAGCTTATTCTGCTGACACCTGCTTTCCAGACAGCTGTAGTGTAAGAACTGAAAGACTGCTGTTGTGGCTTATTTACACAGTTATGCTTAATTTTTGCTAAGTGTAATGACTTTGTAAGGCAACAGCAAGCCTCAGTTTACTACTCCTGTTCCTGCTTTTCTTTCTTTCAAGCTTGTGATAGCAATGCAGTCCTTAAACAAAGGGCTAAACTGTGCCTGGCAGGACTGGAGATTAGGGAACCAGCAGCTGTCCAGTCCTGTGGCAGGATATACTGACTCTTCCGCAAAATACTGTTCTGGTCACACCGAGCCACCAGGCAAGGCTCTAAGGTGAGGTACAGCAGTACAAACCACTGTTAGGGGTTTGCTCCATGTGCCCCCAGCAGGCACCAGAAAGAGAGACTTTATCCTTCCCTCCTGCAGCTCCAGTGGCAGGGAGGACCCATCCTTGCAGGATGGGTCTGCCTCTGCTCTGCCTCAGGGCTCTGCAGACTTACACTGCCCCTGTCTTAGAGAAAAGCAGAGTCTACTTGCAATGTTTGCCTTTTAAAGTCCCAGCCTGATGTTTCTTTTATACAGTCTTCTTACATATTAGTCCCCACTGTGCAGTCCTTCACCCAGCATAAAGCCACATCTCAGCATGTTGAAGACATGCTGAAGACACGTTAATGGTCTCAGGTATGACAGCCTAATAAGTCTCTATGTATTTCTTCCTCCTTCTTCAGAGACTCAGTGTGGCACTGTGGTGTTGCTGAGATTGCCAGGTCTATCAGTGAGGCAAGGTGTTCTAATTAAATAATGAATATTACTACTACATGCATTTTCTGAGCATGGCTTGAGGGCGCCAGGGCTTGTTGCATTATTCTCTTTCCCCATCATGTTGCATAGCTTGATCTCTGTTAGAGCTAACAAGTTGTTGCTGTTGTGCCTACCTGACTGTTGTTCAGTCCTTTTTGTATATGATCATCTGACAAAGGCCATGTGCTTCCCAGCAGTTGGTTCAGTATAACACTAAATGATGGTCTTGATAGAAGCTATGTGCTCACTCCCCTCAGACATTATATGTGGTATCTGACAACCTCCTTCCACAACAGATAATGGAAATTCTAGAAAAGATGGGGGACTTAATGTCCCCTGCCTATTGCAGGGGTAAAGAAGAGGGTGTCTACATATACAAGTCCTTACATTAGAATGAATCATGCCTGGTTCAACTTATCAAATACAGTTTTCAATTAAGTAGATTTTGTTCATTTGCCTAAATATGTCCTTACAGCACACAGACAGACTTTACTGTCATGGTTTTACCTTCCCCACCACTGATAAAATAGGAAAAGGAACCTTCTCTTTGAAAAGGCCTGGGGGACATGAGAAGGGTTATTAGAACTCTCCTGAGCCTGTATGTAGGCAATTCTGATAAGCATGAATTATTAGGAGAAAGGGAAAATAAATCTGGAAGCAATTTTGAGAAGGCAGTAACATGTAATTACTCCTGAGGAGGTTTGTAACCAGCTGCTGCTAAAACTCAGTGTAAACTGTAGGTGGCACCATTCGTATAGACTTTTGAAGAGCACTGATGGAAAAAGCTGTCTAATTTCCAGTTTTCTGATAGCTTGCCGTGATCGTATAGTGGTTAGTACTCTGCGTTGTGGCCGCAGCAACCTCGGTTCAAATCCGAGTCACGGCAGAAGCAAGGTGCATCTTTTGAAGAGGTATAATTAAAGCCTGCAGACCAAAACCAACCAATTCGTGATTTCTATGACTAAAATGATTAGAGCAATTAGAAGCCCTGCAACTTTTACAAGAATGTTTGATACATGTGTATGTACCACAAGTATTACTTCAGTTATCCTCTTGTCAAGTGGTTTGGTGTGGGTTTGTCTTTTTTTTTTAATTTAAATACTTTTGGATATTTTGATAAATGCAATAGCATAGAGACCGTATAGTTTTAACTCATTACAGCTACTTAGAGATCAGGACTGTTCAATGAAGTCTGTTTGGGTGTGATTTTTCTTAGTTTTAATGCTCATAAAGCAAACAGCCTGAATTGTTTGG
The DNA here is from genome assembly GCA_002631895.1 of Agapornis roseicollis. Taxonomy (NCBI): domain Eukaryota; kingdom Metazoa; phylum Chordata; class Aves; order Psittaciformes; family Psittacidae; genus Agapornis; species Agapornis roseicollis. The sequence continues at coordinate 260,600 of NDXB01014809.1, forward strand.
AAACACAACAGTGGTAGATGTGAAAATCCTGCATACACAGGCATGAATTGCTGCTAGTAGAAGCTCTTAGCTGGTGACAGGCAAGTGATTGCAGTGATTCCCTTTGATTTGGTGGTAGGAATAGTGTGTAGTTTCACTGTCCTGCCTCACTGAGTAACATGAGCTCACATTCTCAGAATGAAGACTTCATAAAAATGACCATGTGGATTTTATAACTTAGTAATGGAAACTAATGGCAGATTGTTTAATAAATGGTAAATTAACCACAAATTTAACAACTGTATTAATAAAAGATCATTATTATGGAGTTTATCACATTATTTAGGTGCCACTGAATAATGTTTCTGATAGCTGTCTTCAGTTTACTAAGGAGCTAACTCAAGAGCAAGCACTGTTTTTCTCTTACTGCTACATCTTCCAGGACATCAGTCCTCTGCATAACAGATCTCCACCAGGCTCAGACAGATTCAGCCTTCAAGAGACAGGCCCAGCACTTGCAGAGTGTGAATGACACTCTCTCTGCAAGGAAACAGGAACTTTCCTTGCCCTCCTTCCCAATGAGGAAGTGGAACAGAGCTTTCTGTGTGCCATTGTCAGGAAAAATCAAAGCCCTCTACACCTGCAAACCTGGGAGGTGATCTCATCTCCAGAGGCTGTAGGGTTAGGCACCTCAGCTTTGGTGTAGAAGGGTAGTGACCACTGGCATCTTATCACCTCCCTCAGGTTCACAAGAGCTTTTTCTGTTCTTCAAAGTATCTTCGGGTATTTGTCTGATTAGCCTCAGATTTCCTGAATAAATATCACTCAGCTTTTTAGGAGCATATCAGAGCAATTAGCTTTTGACTTCTTGGTCTAATTGATGAGACAGATGTGACCAATTTCCCAAAAGAAAGTAATTTAGGAACATGACTAGTGTAAAAGAGACCAGCATGATCTTTCATACTCTGTCTCTACTGTAGTCTGTCAGAAATGTCATCTGTTGTGTTAGAGTTTATAAACCTCAGCAATACCAAATTAACTCATCACAGATGCATATATTCTTTAAAGCATCCTAGTGAATGATTTCCTAGAAAAGAAATATAAAAATTGCAATTCCAGAAATGCTAATAAAGATTCAGGCTTGCATAAATTTACTTCTAAAGCTCTGATTTTTTTGGTTTTGGTTTTGTTCTTAAGAATAATTTGAAGGCCAGGGAGAGGAGTTCACTTCAGCAATTTAAGTAGTCTTTAAGTAGCAAGCTGATCTGGTGGGAAATGAAAAATGGTATGCTAAAAACTAGACAGGAAAAGGGAGTGTATGTCTTTCTCTGCAGCATTTCTGTGTCCTTTTGTGCCTGCCATTGTTCTCGTCATGACCCATTCTGTGTTGAAAGTAAAACTGTTAAGACATAGAGGCATTTATGTACATATCTCCCGTATACCTAATTCACATCTTGGCACTGAAACTAATAGGATGTGTCCATCAACAGTGGTTTTGAGAGATTTATTTCTTTTTATTGTATGTTAACATTAGCTGTTGATTAGAGTTGAAACTGCTGGAGGTTTTTAAGCCATGGAGAAAGACAGCTAGTTGTTAACAAGGCAACACTGAACTGGAAGACTTGAAAAACTTTTGAACAAAACATTTCAAAGTATTAATAGAATCTAATGTAGATTTCTGTTCCAGCTCCTTCATTTTTCAGGAGTGCAGCAGAGCTGGTTGTATCCTGTCTGATGTTCATATCAGGTGTTGAGCAGGATAGAAAGCAGTGGCTGTTTTGAATCTGCAGTCATCAAATCAAATTAATTCTGGTTTTTCATTCTCTTTATGGGAGTGCAGCTCATATTAAAACTTTTATAGGTCCCCTCTGAAATCCTTTCAAAGGGATCTGGTGAAGAAAACTCTTTGAAAGGAGATCTGTGGTAAAAAGACTCCTGAAAGCTTAAATAGCGCATTGTGCTTCAGCAAAGAATGCCAGGAATTCATTTCACAGGTGGGATGATTTTACCTCTGGAAATTCAGCTCTGAGTTTACAGGCTATTATTGCAGGATGGGTAGTAATTGGGGAAAATTTGGCAGACAGGAAGATTCCTGAGCCTGATGTGTAAACATCACTGCATAAACAATGTCTGATGCTGCACTTCTGTAGTTTTTCTCATAATCTGTCTTTGGTGTTTCTTAACAGAAAGCATGTCCCTCTCTAAATAAGACTGTGTGGTTTCTTATTCATAAAACTCCAGCAGCCACTCACAGCACTGGAGAGAGCTGCACTAGAACACGTGTGGAGACCGTGATCAATTTTTGAAGCTTTGACTTGTATGACTTTGAGTTAAGCTTTGACTCAGGTTTGAATCCTACAGCTTTGTGTACTACACTTAAAACTACTGACTAGGGCCTGGTTTCATTTCTCCATCAAGAGTTCGGCACAAACCCAAAACTACCAAAATGTCCAAAACTAGCTAAGTAATGGTTTATGTTGCTTAAAATATATGCATTTTATATGTGTGCATATATAAAAACATACATAGAGACAGACATGTTTTTATAGCTCTTGAATTCTAAATTCCCACTTTTTCATTCTAAAAATTGGATAGATATATCCTCTTGATCTGGAATTTCCGAGAAGCAAACTGAGCTCTTCGAGTTATATTCAAACATATCTGACAAATACCTCTTTCACAAAGCTTTATGAAAGTCATACACAATGTTTTACAACTTTTCCCTCCACTTTCTCTATAAAGAATTGTTGTATATGTATTCTCTGCACCAAAACCAACTCAGAACATGAAACTTGTGATACTCCTTTTAAAGGAATGTCTTCTTTGCTAAGACAGCAAAAAATTTCTCATATAACTAAGTCTGTAATGTTAACATAGTCATGTCTCTGTGCTGCTAAACCAGAACTTACGTGCTTCTTGCACCTGAGAGTTGTGCATGGAGCCAACAACTTAGCCACTGCACTGTTTCATAATAGTGGAATGTCATTCTTAGAGATTCCTGCACTCCCGGTTTAGATTTTGTGCTTCCAGATTCCTGGAATAATTTTTTGTTTTACTCTGTTTTGGTTGGGTGATTTTGCTTTTTGGGTTGGCTGGTTGCTTGGGTTTTTTTGTTTTGGCTTTTGGTGTGGGTTTTTTTTTATTTTTTTGGTTGGTTGGTTGGTTTGGTTTTGGTTTGTTTGTTTGTTTTTTTTTTGGGGGGGGGGGAGGAAGTGTTTTGTTTTGTTGTTTGACTGTTTTTTTGAGGTTTTGTGGGTCTTTTTTGTGTTTCTCTGATATGAGCAGCAAACCTCTTATTTTACTGTCCGGAATTGTATCACTGATTTGTTTGGCAGTGGCAGCTCTATCTAAACTCTTCAGGAAAATCTGGCATAGTAGGATGTGTTTATTGTGGGACCTGAACTGTTGCTGTTATTCACCATGCAGCCAACGGTGAGAAGGTGTACTGACCTTTATATTGACACAGAGAAAAAAACTTCTTTATGATATAACCATGAAGGCATTTATATTAAAACCACATGGGGTAAATTAGTGTTTTACTGTTACATTTAAGAGAGAGAAATGAGTGAATTATTTAGTTAAAGCAACAGTAAGAAAACTAGCATATCAGGGAAAATTCTCTTCAGAAGCATGTTTTAAAGCTTTTTGCATAAGTACTGAACTTGACTGAAATTTAATTGTAAAAGAACTCTAGAAAGCTAATAATATGTCTTCCAGGAAAAAGAAATAATGATGTCTTCCAGAAAAAAATGTGAATTCTAGAAAGAGATTTAAGGTTGATCCATCAGCTATTGAACTACTTTGTTTCACCCTATTGTCCTTCCTATTTCTTGTTTGCTGCAAGATGAGTTCAATGGAATTAAATATTCCCTGCTGGTCCTCATCATTATGTGAGTCCTGCTTTAAAAGCAATCCCTTTTCATCTTAATAGCTTCAAGATAGTCTTGCTTTCTTACTGAGCTCTGGACAGACACCTGGAGAAAGTTTGCTAAGACCTGGGAAGCCTGTGTCTGGATGCCTGAATAGTGTTTGACCTCAGAAGGACATACACCATCTTCAGTAAGGAAAACTTTCGACATTCTGGCCTCAGCTGTTAGAAAGACATGCTGTTTATCATAGATCAATATTTGTTGCCTTCTCCCTTTTCATCCTTTGGTTTTCCTTTCCACTTGCAGTCAAGCTATGTGCTTAAGTATGAAGACATAATTTAGTCAAAATAAGAAGCTACTTCAGTCAGCAAGATGTATAGCTATCTAATGATGACATTAGAATTGGTTATATGATCTCAAGTTCATTAATACATTTTTATCATCTTCTGTTAAAAACAAATTAGACCTGTGTTGCTGCATGGTTCAACCAGTATAATAAAATGCCTATTTCTAGGCACTTGAGAGGGTTTTCTTGTGCTTTTCAGCTTTACTGCCCATACTGAAAAATTCCTTGTGCCTTTCAGCTTTACTGCCCATACTGAAAAACCACTTGTCTCTAGCAACCCCACCCCAAAAAACAACAACACCCACCAGGCAGCATAGGCAGGACGAGTGAATACTGTTTAGATAAATAGAGACTCATGTCAGACCCTTTTGGCAGAATCCTCATGGCAGCATCATCTCCCCGCAAAATGACACTGCATTTCCAGCAGCATCTTGCTTCTCTTTAATCAAATTTCAGACCTAGACATAGTGTCTCCCATTTGCTGCTATTGATTACCAGCCTCATAAGGACGTCATTCTAGGACCAAAAGTACTAAAAAGCCTCACAATAAAGAAATTGATTGCACATAATTTCATGCCTCCTTTGCTGCTCTTTCCTGGAAAATTATTTTGGAATTTTCTTTTGTGGTGAATCATCCCTGACAACAAATCATACACAGAAATCAGTCTTTACTGGGAGAGAGAAAGGAGATATGTTAAAAAGCTCACAGAGTGAAGACAGTGAAGATGCTGTCCCAGACAACCTTAGTACTACAAGAGCTGTGTGAACTGCTTGAAATGGCACAAAACCAGACAAAATAAACCTACAGCACAAAGAGTGTCAACCACCCTGTCATGTGTCAGTGAGCATGATCTTTCTTTCGTGCAGCTACTGCTTCCTCTCATCTGTTTTGTTCTGTGCTTCAGGCACTGCAGCCTGTTCAGCAATTGTCGCAGAACGAGGGCTTGGTTGGATGTCACGTTCCCCATGGTGTGTTTGCAGCACCAAGCATCTGAAAGTGAGGACTAAAAGAGTTCCCTCTTCCCTCTGCCGTGACTCGGATTTGAACCGAGGTTGCTGCGGCCACAACGCAGAGTACTAACCACTATACGATCACGGCAAGCTACAAAGGATGTGCCCTGCTCTTTAAGTTCTTTGTCCCCTCCAACAGAGCCATGCAAGCATTGCCACCTATTACAGACTGGCTATAGCACTCTATGTGCTGTCCTCCTCCCGAGGGTGACTACTGCAGCATGCTTGGGCATCCCAGAACCAAAACCAGCACTGCCTACAGAGAGGTGCCTGCAGAAGACAGGCACAGATGTTATAGTGGCAGAAAAATATTCCTGCTCCTTTCGGCAATTGCAGTCTGGTGCAGAAATGTTTTGTTACCTTCTGTTTGGCCAGCATTTATCTCCAAACATAACTTTTGTCTTCTTTCTGTTTTCGATGCTGGGCCTAGTGACAGTGGAAAATCTGGTGAAAGGACATTCAGAGTTACACAATTATTTTAAAAGCTGTTGAAAAGGAAGCATACAAACACACATTTCTTTCCTGCTTTAAGTCAGATCTGAACCAAGGTTGCTGTGGCCACAGCACGCAGCACCAGCCACTGGGGTGTCACGGCAAGCTGGCACATTGTGGCAGGTTTTAAACAGGCGTGGTAGAAAAATAAGATTTCTAGTAAAATATTGAATGTTGGCAGCAGTGAGTCCTCAAAAAAGGATTTCTGCTGTGGCTTGAGAGTTAATGTTGCAAAACACAAGTGCTTATGGTAGAGTTATTCTAATAATTTCCTTATTAAAGATCTCATTTGCACCATTTAGTTTCACTTTTTAATTCTGTGCCTGACAATGATAACAAGAAAAAAATTATAATAGCAAGTGTCTTCACAATTCTGTTAGTAAAAAACGTAGAAGGAATAGGTGGGTACACCAGAATGTTCTGCTGCTATTCAGAGGGACCTCATCAACTCAACAAAAGGAAGTTCCAAACCCTGCACCTGGGAAGCATCAGGCAGAGCATTGCAGCAGGCCAAGGGAGGTGGTCCTTTTTCTGTTCTAGCATTGGAGAGACACAACAGGGTAGCGTGTTTGGTGCAGGGCTCTGCAGTGCAAGAGAGACATGGACATACTGGAGTGAGCCCACTGAATGGCCAGTATGATTATAAAGAGGGGGAGAGACATGGGACTCCTTTGTCTTACAGGGGAGCTTACAGATGTGCATAAATATCTCTTGGGAGGGTAAAGAGGATGGAGTCATGCTCTTTCTGTTGTATGCAGTGACAGGACAGAAGGCAATGGGCACAAAATGAGATAAAGAAAATTCCTTTTAAATCTAAGAAAAACTTATTTACTATGAAGGTGGTTGATCAGCAGACCAGGTTACCCAGAGAGCTAGTGGAGTCTCCACCCCTGGAGATATTCAAACCCAACTGGATGGTCCTGGGTAACCAGCTGTAGCTGACCCTGCTCAAGCCATGGTGGGTCTAGAGACTTCCAGAGGGGCTGGCCAGCCTCAGTGATACTGGTTTTCAGGAAAAAAAGTAAAACCAAACCAAACAAACCCAAAACAAACAAAGCACCTCCAAAACCACAAGAAACCAGACATTTCTATAGCTTATACCTGTGATTAACACCACAAGAACTTGAACAGAGGGAGTCGATGAGTGCCAAGAAATGGGATGCTTGAAAACTTGACAACTTTACCTGTCAACATCCACAAAGCCTGTGTGAGCCGGAGAAGTAAGCAATATCTAGAAGATGAGTATCTTAGTCGACACAAAACAGTTAGCCTCTTCTCCTGTATTTTCAGAATCCACAAAGGCTTTGCATCATGGATCTTGCCCAGTGCATGCATATATTGTATTTTTGCTGGGAGTTAGATGTGCCAAGTCATGAGTACAAATAGTTAAATGTATAGATTAGCAAGATTGCCTGGAATTTTCTAGCTTCTCTTTTTGCCCAGGTGAATGAATACAGATTACATTGTTTCAGTGAAACCCCTGGTGATCAAGAAAAAAGGTATTGGCTAATTTTTCTTCTGCAAACCACAAACAAATAAAAAGATGACATTTTGCCAGTCTATTCAGACTATGTTCTTTTAAACAAATCTACCCAATGTGGTTGGTTGTATATGCTGGCATAATAATAGGAACATCCACAACTGAGCTGCAAATTAATTCCATTTCTAGGAGTTTGTCTTGTCCCAGTATTTGCAGTGTCTTGGATTTCATCCAAAGGTCTAAATTATTTGAATAGCGCACAGAGCCACGTTTCTGCACCTAGACACATATGTACAGCTATATTTGCATTGCTTGCTAAGACTCTATGTGCTAAATCAAAGACTTTTACATCTGTAATACTCACGCACAGTGTCATGCCATATACATGCCATAACATGCTCTTAATTTTTATTAAATGCCTATCTACATATTTGAGGATTACATATTTAAGGCAGTTCAGCAATGTTTCTGTGTTGCTTACATCCTCAGTGCTTCTCTTAAATTGAAACCAAACCAGATTATTGTCAGAGAATCCAATGCAAAGCTACTGATTGTGTGATACTAGGTGTCATTCAAGGAAAAAGGAGTGATTTTTAAAACCTTTTGAAGTCAAAAGTATGTTTGCAACATTATTAAGTACACCTCTGCCTGTGATTAGGATTGTGTATTCGTAACTGTTAAACTTGACTAGTTACTATTGGTACCCAGGGAAAAAATTGTTGCATTAGACTGAATACAAAACATGAGCCTCTAGAGATTCTTTGATTTGATAGCTTGTTTGTTTTTGTAATTGACTGTGGTTGCTGAAATTTTGGTAAAAGCTTGATTAGTTCAGAAATTGAGAATCTTAACCTAGTGGTACTAAATGCAAGTATGTCTCCTTGAAATAATCCTGGCACACTGTGTTTCCAGTATTTTCCCATTTAAAATAACCCAGAAAACAGTGGTTTGGCCTAACTTGGTAGGAGAAGCAATAAAAATTTAGCTCACAGGTGGCAAAGTTACCTTACATTAGAGTAGAAAATGGCAACATCAAGGAAAAGAGGGCTTCAGAATAAGACAAAACCCAGAGGCAAGTAGATTTTGTGTAGTCAAGGTGTGGCTCTTTGGGCACAGCAAGACCTCTTGAGTGCATAAGCATCCTAATTTACAGTAGTAGAGCAGACCTCTGTCCCAAGACATGGCTTGCAATACAATTTCTGGTATTGCAGGAAATGTTAGTGCTACAGTTAAGATTATGCTGTTGCTGCCAATAAAATCCTGTCATCCTGTCATCTCTCTTCCCCTTATGCTACTACCTTTCTTTCCTTGTGTATCATGACTTAAATTTTCACTGCACTGAATTTTTGCTCCTGTGAAATCATATCAGCATAAAGTAACACATGGATACATGTGGTGGGCTATTTCCCTCTTGAATGATGACATCACATTTAGTAAAGCAGCCTCAGAGTAAGAGGCTTTTTTCCTGGGCTATGTTAAGGATGCAGACTCAGCTGCTAAGCTCTGCAATTTTCTGAGGGAAAGCAAACAAACAAAACTCAAACACACACACACAAACCCCAAACCACCTCCCTAAGGTGTGTTTCAAAGCAAACTCTCTGATAAACTAAATTCCACTGCCATTGTCCTGATTTGATCATCATACCATTAAATGAACCAGAAAAGCTCTTGTGGTTAAACTAAACACTTGCAACAGAGTATTATCTTGGCAACTGGGAAAAATTTAGAAACTGAGCCTCCTATTATACTTATTTTTAATTGTCTGAGTTACTATGTGTGGACAGGTTATATGAGAATTTAACACAGCAGAATGATTAGGATATTTATGCAGTGTATTATTGAAAGGTAAAAAAGACTTGGTTTTGAAGCGTAGCACTGTTGTTTTGAATATAGTTTTTTAAAAGACATCCTTTATCAAAACCTGAGGCTGATGATGGGCACCTTACAATTTAAAATAATTTAAAAATTAATTTCTTATGCTATGTTAGTACTGGCTTAATGTAAGAGCTAGTGATTTTTTTTTATTTTTTAAATATTTTTTTACTTAGACATGAATTTTCATAGTGTCTAAACAATACACTGGGTAATAAACATGCCTTTAAGTAAATTTGGCTGGCAAATTAAACATATGTGTGCCTGAGGAAATCCGTAATACAACACATGACTCTTCAGTTAGAATTCTCCTGGTGCAGAAACTTGCCTCACATAATGCTGAGAAGAAACCAGAGGGGAACAGTGACAGTGACTGAAAGCTAACACATACACATCCAGCTGTGTTTCAGTCTGCATGGCACACACATGCCAAAACTTGTCTTAATTAATGACCAGTATTTGCTTTACTTTTTATTTTTGGAAGTTGTTCTAGCTCCAAGGCAGTTTAGAAGTGATATATCCCTCCATAATGAGCATGTCAGACAAGAACAGACTATTGTTTGGAGACTCGTGGTTTGAAATTCTACCTTTTATACCTGGATTTGATGTAGATGCATGGAAAGCTACAGTGAAGACCATCTGTTTAAGTGATCAGCAAAGAATTCTCAGACTTTGAGGTGTTATAGTACAGAGGAGCCAAGCAAATGGAGGTTGTTTGGCTATGCAGGTAGTACTGTTGCTCAGAAGAAACTCTTCCATGCAATAACTAAGGTAATGGTGGAAAAAGTTTATGGGAGCCACATTTAACTTGATTTACAGCTTGTTCTAAGAAAAGGATAACCATGAGGCAAAAACACAAAGGAAATATTCACACAGCTCTCTTATGCAATGTGTGGTTAACATTGTGTGTAGAGGACTGACAGTTGTAATAAAGGAATTGTCATCAGATCATTCCAATCACAACCAAAATGTGTCTGATAATGGATAGTATTTAAGCATCTTTCAAGTTAGGAAAAGGATTTCAAAATCAGTTTTTTGAATAAGAGATATTTGAAAAATTAATGAGAATGCATTAGACTCTCAGAAATTCAGCTTTCACAAAACAAGGTACATGTGACACCCAGGATAATATTTAATCAGGTTTAGGGTTTTGTTGCTGAGAAAAAACCAACCAGATCCCTCTGCTTGTTGCTCCAATATGAAGATTTCTCTCAGCAGAAATATGCAACAAGGATGACCTTTCAGCCACAATTCTGCAGCCAAGCAGCTTGGCAGCTTGGTCTAAGCCGTGTTGTCCCCTATTAACATCAACCAGAAACTATGAATCCCCCCTCTTTCTACTGTATGCCTCTCCAACTTCCATGCTTCTTCAGTTTGAAAGATGTTGTTAGTCTTCTGAAACTTTCATCATAATAACTAGTTGTCTAATTCCTCTAATATATGAATAGCCATTAGCAGCATAGCATAACTCTTCCAGCAGTATTTTGCTACTATCCCATGCGTGGCAAACACTGGAGATCTGAAGCTCTGGTACTGCTCTTTGCTGTGGAGTCTGCTTTGCTGCCCTGATGGATATTTGTATTGAAGTCTCATGATAGCCATGTTTGCCTACCATCATCACCTCATAGTGCCTATGGCTGCAGTAACTGTTCACAAATATTGCTGCTGCAGCTCAGCATTTATCTTCAACTATCAGACTGTGTTCCTTGCTGTTGCAAGAAAAATGCTACCAGCGCTAAACATGGGAGAACAAAATGTTTTTATAAGGAAACTTATAAACTCCTTTTGTTTTTCAGCTGCTGCCTATAAGCCTTGTGTAAAACCATGTCACAACACAATTAAAGACAAAAAAAAAAGACTGATAAAATATAAGATGATCCATAAAAAGTTCATTAAAGTTATGCAGACTGTTATGCAAATTTATCAAATCCTTGTATAATTTTGTTAAAATTTGACATGGTGCTTCACCTTCTGTAAAAGTGTTTTCAGGTTCCTTCTTTGAGTCTTTTTAGGGATATTGACACTTCCACTACCAATATTTTTTTTAGAGAAAGGTAACATCGGTACCACCAGAACTGCTGTTACTCAGAAGATCCAATATTTAAGTCCATGTACATACAGAACTACTCTTTCTGTTTTTGCCTATCAAGAAGCCATTTTGCCTCTCTGTTCTTAATGTTTCTTTCAGATTTGAAAGTGGCTTAGTACTGAAAACACCCTCACAAGCATAGTAGATGGTATATTATAAATAAATCATGAGTTCATTCTGTATGATGCTGACAATACAAACGTAAGTATTTGTCTAGTAAAATACTGTTACTGTCAATGAGAGAACAGCAGTGTGCCATTGGGCCCATGAGAGCTCAAGTTCATTTCCCTGTTGATACTGTCCCATAGGCAATAGTCAGATGTCAACTACACACATGCTAGCGCTTGTCCTGTTTCTGTGAGGCTTTTCAGATTGCAATGAGAAGATACTGCAATTTTTGTCTTATTTTCTTATGTACCATCTTATATCTCTGGGGATAGCTTTTGTCAGTTCAGTTGTGACCTTTATATTGACTGCACCCTCTGCTCCCCAAGCACCAGTTCAACAACCTACACTATAAACCATATATAAATACATTTTCTATTCTTGGTAACAAACCAATAGACTTTAAAATTTATTCTGATATTTGTCAATTCGTGTTAAAATAAGTCAGATATTGTTGCGCTAATTACCTATTGAATATGGGGGTTAGGAGTTAACAAAATAAGAGCTGCTGCTACTAGGGACCCTTTAAACTCTGGAGGTGGCAGAACTTTCCAGTGCTTTTAGTCCTAAAGTTAGAAAGACATTACACTCTATGATGAGGTCTTTCACTGTATTATATGCTGAATGCAAAACAAACAAATAAACAAAAAACACCACCCAAACCCCACATGTATGTTGTTTAAGAATGTTTCATTTATCCTGCTTAATGTACTACATGCAGCTAAAAGTGCTAAAGAGTGCATATTCATGATACTTTGTTACATTATAAAATTATGGAGCATAAAAATTAGATTAGGTTTGTAAGCTAATTAAGATTTACTTAGCAGGAGTTCATAAGAAACAAGCACAATAATGTCAAACTTCTGGCTTCCTTGAGAAATCTAACCTGTGACCCCTCACTCAGCATTGGACTGGTTTGAAAGAGATTTTCTTATGCTGAGTAAACATTTTTAAAGAAGATCTACTTTTTTAAAAGCTCAAATAATTGGTTGGTTGATATCTGTGAAATAACAAAATCTTAAGTGATTACCAGGTAAAAAAAAAAAAAAATCAGTCCAGGAGCTGGATAATATCATAACCTAAAGCTCAGAACTGAATTAAGGCCATTGATTAACGCCATCTCACCCTAGAGGTTGACTCACAGTATTAGAATCTACTTGGTGGCTATTAAATGATTGTTTAAAAAGGGAGCTATTATTTTATAATGATTTCACCCATTATGTCTACATTTTGAACATTTGAATGATTCAGGTTATTCAGTGATATGATCTGATTTGTTTAACTAAAAATACGTACTTTTTTTGGCAAAAGTACCTATACTGGGGCCAAAACCAAAAGGTTTTCTCATAAGCAGGAATGCTGTTTCCTTTACCATATCCCTCAATATCCTTCCCTTTTTTGTCTACATCAGAATCATATTAAACTTGTGATTGGGTGGGGGGGCAGTTTTTTATAAGGCTGGGGCTGTAAAGTGATTGCAGTTTCACATGCTGTTCTGTCTGTAATTGAACTAGGTTTACTGCTGCCACTTCTCATCTGTTAAGCACCGCTACATTCACCAAAGGTTATAACCAGTTCACATCTACCAGCATAACAAGCCATGTGTTCACCCTCCAAGGGGCCTCTCATATTCCCTGAACATCTTTCATGGTAGGAAAGACAGATTAGGAGTGAAATAAAAAAACTCTTGATTTTGGAGGGTGGTGGCAGAGAACAATAAAATTAACCTAGCTCAGCTGTGCTTGAACATTATGGTTGATAACTCACCTATCTGTAATATGAAAGTGACTGGGAAAATTGTCAATAGTCTTGCATCCACTGACCACAGTAGGCATGTCATTCAATCTATATATAATTGAATTTTCCACCTCTCAAAGGCACTGTGAGAATTTAATTTGTTAATGTTGGCAATCCCCGTTTCTCAGAAGAGACAGTACATTGCCTATGATATCTAGATATTAATTCAATTATATAAATGATAAATGTTATTTCAAAATCAGATATATTCCCAAGCATAATAAACATCCTTTTAGGGTGCATTAGTAGCCATTACAGCTATAGGATCCAAATATTTATGCAATCAAGTATTTACCAAACAAATTATTACATGAGCTGTCTTAAATTAATGTAACCTGAAGAGGTTAAAGTAACCTTGAGACAATTAATCTCTTCTCCTGCAATGACCAGTACCATGAAATGTTTATCAAACATGACCTTATCTTCTCTCATTTCACAGTACACTATCGACACTGATAGTGTACAGACTACAGTGTATTCATTGCTGTGGTATTTTTGAGTAGAGCAAATCACTGACAGAAATCTGATTTCTGTTCTCTACTCTCTCCCAGTCCTCAGCAAGATATATGACTATAACTCCTTATTTTTCATATCTGTAAAATCCAGATAACAAAGTAAACTAACCGTGGCTGATAGAAAAATGCTTTGCAAATTAGGGATGAAACACATGAAGGAAAGTCACCCAGCACATGTGTGTAATTTTAACACCAGTATCCATAATACTGTCCTAAATGTGTCTCCAATTCAAATGATTAGCAGCAGTCTCAACAGTGATAGCCAGTTGGAAATATTTAAAGCCTCTGTGAGTATTAAGCAATAGAGTTTTATAGTTTTTCAGAGATGTTATTGCCCTATACAAACAATAAGTTGAAGCAAAAAGAGTTAACTGCCATTCCAGTCATAACATACTTTTTAGCATGACTTAAATGATAGAATGAATCCTGATTTTAGACTTCACTTTGACTAAAACTGTAGCATAAAGACATTATTATTATTATTATTGTCAAAGGCAGAGCATAGGGCATTTTTTTTTTTTTTTTTTTTTGT
>NDXB01014809.1:291619-304218 GCA_002631895.1 Agapornis roseicollis
AAAAAAAAAAAAAGAAAATTACAACTGATGGATCAGCCAACTTCGCAGCTGCTATTGCAAATGGAAATTTCCCTAACGCGGCTGAAGCCATTAGTACAGAGTTAGCTCTTTGGTTTGGTACGGTTTGGTGAAACCTAAGATGCTGAATATTTCCTTGTTCTCTCCGTGGTTTGTGTGCCTACCGGCGAGGGAGAGAAAAAGCAGCAGTTGGCTTTCTCTCTAAAGGAGGGATAGGGGCATCTCTACCTGTTCTGTGTCACTGTCATGAAGGAGTTTCCTTCGGGACACTGTAAAAGCAACACGGACGTGTCGGAGGGGAAATGGCCAACATATGTCTCCTGTATCCTAAGTATGTATTTACGTTAACTATTTTCTTCTTCATCCTACGTAAGCAGTTGGTACTGGGTTGGAAGCATTGCTCTTTCTTAGGACCGAGCAATACCCAGTTGTACTGTGGTCATAATAAAACCAGCAGCAACAGAAGAGTCAAGGAAATGTGATACACCGTGTGACACAGGGAGAAACCGACCCGGTTTTGGAGGTCGTCTATTTGAAGGATTGGGTTTGCAGGGAGTGAAACTGATCTGCAGTTAGGAAACGAAACTAGCAAGTGGAGAAAGCGACTTTCAGTGCGCAGGCAGCCTATGAAAGCCCTAGGAGGTTCGAGCCAAACTGCTCTGCAGTGATGGTGCCAAGTGGAAGCAGTGAGAGGCCGCAAAACAGTGTGGAAAGATGCTGCCTGGAGCGCCGGTCGGCTGAGCCTGCGTCTGCCCCTCGGGACAGGACCGGACCGGACGGTTCCCCCTTGTCCTTGCCCTTTTCCCTGCCTCTGCTTCTGTTCCTGTCCCTGCTTCTCCTACTGCCCCACTGGCTGCCTCTGCCCCTCCCGGCTGGACAACGAAGTATTCGGCGGCTGCTGTAGGACAGAAATAAAGGGTTCTGAGGGCTGGAGGCAGAAGGAAGCAGAGTTAATCGGCGGGAACAAATAGCAGCTCAGCTCTGAAGCTTTGCAGGAGTTAGTGCTTGCTTTGCACCCCAAGCACTATGCAGAGGGAGATACCCCCTGAAGAGATCTGCAGACTGCAGCTTTATTGTACAAAATGGGGGCTGCAAGCTCTTTCTCATTGCCCTGCCCCATGCCACTGTCACCCAACAAGGATAAGTTGAGTTGGCTTGCTAGGCTTTGAGGTTCTTGTTTGCTTAGGAGTGGAAGAATTGTCCATGGCATTATGTTTGGGTAGGGAATTAGTGAGGTGAGAGAAATCATTTATGTAATTTATTTTGGAAAATTCACTGGTGACCAATGTCTGATGAAGTAAGAGCACTGGGCAGTTTTCATGGCAGTGAGGCCATGGAGCCATTCCCACTCCCAGGGCTAACTCTAGGCACACTTGGTGTTTCAGACATGTAACACTTGGAGTGGGAGATTCCCCTTCCATGCATATGTGCTGCTACCAGGCCACCACAGCTTTATTGATGACAGATTTCTAGTAACTGCGGAGTTATTTCCAGAGGATAGACTGCTTTGCCAGGAGCAGGGAGCAGAGAGGGGCAGAAGAGAGCTGCAGATGGATAGAACCAAGACACCCAATGGGTGTGGGCATGGGGTCAATGAGATGCAGCTTATTCTGCACCCTCAGTCAGTGTCTTCCTCACTGGGGCAAAGCTGACAGCCCTCCAGGAGCAGCTTGCAGCCAGGGCTCTGTCTATTTAAAGGCTCTGCTGTTGCTGCAACTCCAGGCAGCGTGTGCCAATCCTCTCGGCTTGGCAACATTATTTTTGGCTGCAGCTCCCTCCCGCAGTGTAGGAAACACAATAAAACTAAAATAAACAGAAAAAAAAAAAGGAAAAGAAGAAAGAAAAGAGAGAAACAGGGAAGGAGGGAAGGAAGGAAGGAAGGAAGGAAGGAAGGAAGGAAGGAAGGAAGGAAGGAAGGAAGGAAGGAAGGAAGGAAGGAAGGAAGGAAGGAAGGAAGGAAGGAAGGAAGGAAGGAAGGAAGGAAGGAAGGAAGGAAGGAAGGAAGGAAGGAAGGAAGGAAGGAAGGAAGGAAGGAAGGAAGGAAGGAAGGAAGGAAGGAAGGAAGGAAGGAAGGAAGGAAGGAAGGAAGGAAGGAAAATAAAAAGGAAAAAAAAAAGGGAAAAAAGGAAGAAAAAGAAGAAGATGCTGAACAAGTGCTCCTGGTGGGAGAAGGAGAGGAGCCCACTGCTGCCATGTATTGATCCACCATGATCACCTTCTCTGCCCATAGTATGCCGTGGACTGGCAGGTGTGGGGTGACAGGAGATGACAGTATCGGCTGCCATGAGGCCTGTTCCACAGCTGTTGCTGGTCCTGGCTCCCCTGGGCTAAAAGAGGGTGGCCACCCCTCTGATCTGTGCCATGGGGGCAGAATCCTATCCCAGGCACCAGGGTGCCTGCTGGGGAAGGGTTTGGGACTACCCTGGACTGCATTTTAGGTAGGATAAAGACCTCCGTGTGCACTCTGCTGGCTTAGGGATGATGCTGTGTCCCGTTAGTATCATCCAGCTTTAGTCTTCACCCTGCCTTCAGGAAGAGATGTTAGGATGCACTGTGGCTGTGCAGGTGGAACCTGAATTCCAATGTTGTCCATTGTACTACCACACCTCAGCTTTAAAACTGTAGTAATAATGAAAATAAGACATTTAAATAAAACCTATTGCTGAACTGAGGCCACGGGAGTTGCAGGCACAATGCGTACCAGAAAAAAAGAAGCCTGTGTTTTCCCAGAAAACTTTATCTGTCAAAACTTCACAGAAAACATTAGAGGATGTGGTTTAGGGAGGGAATATTTTCCAACAGGGGAAACTGTCAGGGGGAAAAGAAACCCCTTTCACTGGTGCAGAAGAAAATACCACATAACTTTGTAGTTTGAAAGCACTGCTTGATTGTTTCTTTCCTCTATTCTACCAGCCTATGTGTCCACTTCTATGCAGAAAGCATGAATATATGCATTTATGTAAAATACATTTTTTACTGGAAAAAAAAAGTTAGTATTTGTACTTATAGGCTGTATAAACCTATAAATTTTGCCACCTTCTTTGGAGAGGCTCATGTATTACTTTCCTTCACACACTGTAAAGACTGATAGAGCTTTCCCCATTCCCTTTACACACCTTCCCACTGCTTCAGCTCCTCCTACTTCCAACATATTTTCCTTTCTTTGGATCAGTAAGAAGCAGAAGGAAGGAAGGGAAGTCTAATGATAGACATGATGGGGGTGTGGGCTGGGAAAATAGAGGTGAAACTTGCTTTGCTTTGGTTTTGTCTTAGCAATCAGTATGACTCTTGTGACAAAGCTTGCCTTTGCTCATCCCAGTCAGACAGAGCTCCCTTTGGCCTAGACTGACCTCCTGCTGCTGGCAGTCACATCTTCCTCTGACTTTCTCTACTTCCTCTACTCAAGTGCTGAGAGCTGTCCTGCTCTGTCACTTGCTTGCACTAATGCATATTGTACTGCAAAATATATTACTTCATTAATCAGTTCAGCTGGTTAGCAGGAAAATTAATAGTCTTGGCTTATTAACTTGAGTGCATTTGTGTCTACATTCAGAGTATTCAAAGAACTACAGGGTATGATTAAGTTACAGGGAAGTTCCATTATAACCTTGTTTTCCATATGTTCAAAGTGTTCCAAAAATGTCGCCTTCGGAACTCAAATTTCCTGTGTCTAGTAAAAACTATAAACATGCAAGGAAGTCTTCCCCTGAACACAAAACCAAGCCTTTCAGAAAACTCGCTGTTTGAATTACAAAGCAGGACTTACAATTTAGCTTAAATACTTCCAAATAAATTTTTTTTGCTCAGACCTTACATGTCCTTTAGAGCCAGGATTGCTTGTCTGGCTGCTGGTATAGGAAGGATATAGGCTGCATTTTAAAATGGGCTCTGAAAGTCATGCTATGTGAGTTGGCTGCTGCCAGAGTCCAAAAGCCAGGTTTTGTCCGGTTTTGGTAGCTCCTCAGTGCGGTACTGCTGTTCCCTGGGCCTGTACTGTTCCACTCCTCCTCCTTCTCTTGGCTTATTTCTACAGAACACAAATTACCTGTGGTCACTTGTGGCTTGTACACATGTAACTCTCCTGTCATGCAGCTCATTCTATTTTTACATGCTTTTCTCACCCTGGACATGCTCTGAGGTTAACCAGCTTTTAACAGTACCATGCTCATTAAAGGGTTTGGTTGCCCCAGTGTGATCCTGGCTTACAGTTTAATTCTGGTAGGTGCACAGAAAAAGAACACTTACAGCAAGGCACGTTCAGAGTTGTAGATGAGAAAGTCTGCTGTGATTTCAGGGTGTGCCATCATAAATCCAGTGAAGAAATGCAGTTGCAAAATATGGTAACAACACACCTTGCTGTGTGCCTGAAGCCATGAAGCATACAGCCGTGACTATGAAGGGTCCCTATGACTGCCTCAAATATCTACTTTTGACCTAAAGATTATATTTTTTAAATAAAACTGAGTTTTGATTTAGCCATGACAGCTTCTTTTTTTCTCCAGTGGTCCCTGTAACATTCACACCAGTACAGCAGTGTAGAGTGATACTCCTAGAACACTGCTCCCTGTAGATCACCAACATTTGCATGTAGTAGAAGTCTCCACCTAAGGATGTGGAATTTGGCTTCCTTGAGGTTGTCCATTCACAACCTTACATCCTAGGAGAAGATAGATTTGGCAGTATCTGCAAAACGTCACCTTAGACTTCCGTCAATGGCTGCTTAAATTTTCCCTCTTCCTTACTCAGGATGCTAGTATTTGCCTTTAGCATTCAAAGTTTAAAATATCAACAGTCAGTAGGCTTCTTGACCAGAACAAACTTACATAGCTCACCAGCCCTCCCTCTAACATGGTCTGCTGTTCACTCAGAGGCTCATGCAGGGGCAGGTGGAGTTTTTTACACCTGAGAAAGTTACTTATCTTCTTACTACTAATCTCTCTTTACTAACATCCTGGAATGACCCCTCAGTCCATTTTACACAAGTTTTCTCCCCAGTCAGTTAAGAAACTAATCTGAAATTCTTCCCATAATGCACCCATGAGCTGGGAGCCTTTTTGCAAGCAGATGATGTATGGGCCAAAATGCAGGAGAAAGAAAGAGGTCTATGGTATTGCCCATGTCAGAGAATATGAAGGAGCAATCATTTTGTTTCTGTAAATAGAGGACAGATTATATAATTTACATTTTTCCTGGAGGAACTTTCCTCATCTTAGACTGGGTCAATAAGCAAAGCAGAATCAACAGAATACAATAAAAGGGTTGATAAGATGCACAAAGTACGTATCAACTCTAAACGAAGTTGGATGAACATTCAAGCCAGCAAAGTGAAGAAGAGCAATGACCACAAAAAAAGGGGACCTGTGGAAAAGGAGGAAGGTAGAGTGACCTCTCTTTAGGAAAGCTGAGATGCAGCTCTCTGATCAGGACTGGAAGAGCACTCAACAAAACAGAAGAGGGAGAGGAGCAAAGTGGCTGGTTACTACCACAGTTTCCAAGGTGAGGGTTCCCACTTCTGAAACGTGCCTTTGCTCATCACAGTCAGACAGATCAGCCCCCAGTATTTCACTGGTGCTCTCCTGTGTGCTATCTTCTTGCACAGCCAGTGCAGTCTTTACAGAGTATAAGATTTTCAGTGACTGGAAGCAGGTATTGCTCCACATTCACTTTGTTCTCACACAGTGCATTGATGTGTGATCAAAAGGAAATAGTACTCTTCCAAAGTCCTTCTCAAGCACCAGTGTGACTGTAGTACTAGCTCTTAGCAGCATATATCAAATCTGCATCTTTGAAAATTCTTATTCTAAGGAGCTGGAATGCCTGTAATGATTCAAAAAATGCTTAAATAGCCTGTTATTCAAAATAATATTATCTTGGTTTAATATTTTTATTTAATAAATCAATTAGACAATCTTCACAGGTATTCCCAACCACGTGAATGTTCAGGAGAGAAGAAGTCTAGAAGACTCCAACATATTCATGATTGCCAGAAAAACAATGGAAAACATATCCATGGGTACTGGATGAGTGCACCATGTACCATTTTATTTCCCTAGCATGATATTTTCTCTTGCACATTATAAGCAGTGTGAGGGTGAGTAAAGACAGGGCTTTCCTTAAGTTCTTTCCCAGGTTACTGGGCCCTGCTCTACCAATGGTAAGTACTTCCTAGCCTCCTGTCTCAGGTCTCCTTCACCTTGAAAACTGGTAGAGACCCTTGGAGATTCTTCTCCTTAGAGACATTGTGCAGGATAATGCAGAATGCTGGAGTAGAAATGAGACTTCCATCAGAAGCATTTGGTAAGGAAGAGTGTCTTTTCTTTGGCCTGCTGAGTTGACACTCTTATCACTCTCCTCCAGGTGACAGTCTTTGGCTGGTTGCAGTTATACCAGCATGAAGAGGGAAGGAGACATTTCTAAAAATGACACACATGCCTTGCCAACATCCATATTCCTGGAAGGGAGCAAGGGCCCTGCTGTTCAGACTTGTAAATGTCACCTCTGGGACATTTCTTCAGCATCCTGCTGGTCATCTTTCTACTCTGTGGGTGACAAGAGCTGCATTTTGGGCTGAGATAGTTAGGTTTTCTCTGTGATCAGTGAACTGCAGCATCCACAGTGTTAACACTGGCTGCAGACCAGTTTGGGAAGCCCAGTCTTTCAAACCTTAGCTATTACTTTAAGTACATTAGCAACACAAACAAGATCATCAATCATGTCAAAAAATCTTTGCTATCATGAGATCCTCAGCTGTCTTACTAACACCATAATGGCACAGACCTGTAGAAGTCTGGAAGAAAAGTACACCAGGTGGCAAAATCATCCATTCTGGACAAAAATGTCTGCCCCATGGGTAGATCCTGGAGATAGAAGGGCAGGAAACCCCAGTTGTTAAACCTCATACATATTTCTTTTTCTTGCAGAAATGCTGAATGTCTCTAGACCACACACTGAGAATACAGTTTTCTTTTGCATAAGCTATCATGCTGGTGTGCCTACAGAGAGCCCATAGTGGCTGTGGCATGCAATAGGTGTCTGCCAGGCTGTCACATCAGCACCCATTAGCAGAAATAAGCTCTCCTCCATTATTTTTTTTTCTGGAGATAACAGTGCAAAAGTGAGATATTTACATGAAAGCAACTTTTGCTGCCTTTCCTAACTTCTCCTGCATCCTACTACAAGAATACTTCAGCCGCTTTCATGAGTGGTTGATCCAGGTCCAGGCTGATGTGATAGGAAGGCCAGAAATAAAAGCAAGAAGCTAGGTTAGCAGGCTAAAAGCACTTTTTCAAAGGAGCTTGGGAGAGGCAAAGAAGTTCTTCCTTTGACCACTTGGAAACATTCTCTCAAGCTGATGTGGACTAAAAGCCCTGAAAGTCATGCTTAGAAATCACAGTGCCAAACCTATTCCAGGACCAAATACAACCATCTATGTAACCTGTAACATAATTAGTGTCTGTTACATGAGTATGAGCCATGCGCACCTTTTCACGTATGGGTTTGGTCAGGTCAGGTAAGCATGCTTGTGTCCAGAGCAAGAAATATTCTGCCAAGTCACTCTGGATGTTATAGGACCCATCTCAGAAACAGTGTGGTATGTGAAGGTCAGTGGAATAAGGCCCCCTAACTGGAGCAGGAAGATGACTTAGATCCGGCAGACTGGTTTGCAAAAAATAGGAAACCAAAATAATTGTCCTCTAAGGGCCTGCCCTGGCTCCATTTCACAGTGTTCTGCCATTCCTAGACCTAAAGAAAAAAAAAAAAAAAGGAATGAAAAAAGGTAAAAACTCCCACAACCTGCTACAAAAATACAGCTGCTACAAAGTTAGTTAACATGCTCCTGCTCTGTTCACACAGCTTGGCTGAAAATGCTGCAAGGCAAAAGTAACAACAAAGATGTGCACCCCTTCCCTTCCTGTTCACCTTAACGAGGTGTGAACTCAAAAGGCTCTGTAAGCCATTTAAATGCTAGCATTAAGCTTCAGCTTTTTTATATTTTTAATTTTTTTTTTTTTTTTAAATGATACTACAGCTCCTCAGCAGTCCTGTGTAGGGAGAGAGGCAAGTGTCTGGAGGAAGATATTACACTTTGCTGTATTATTAAGGACAACTGAAGAACTGAAGGCGGTCTGCTGTGTGGAATGTATAGGAAATTTTATGCTTCACTCTGTAACCTCATAGTCTTCCTTTAATTTGTTCTGGTGATGTTGTGATAGTGCTTCCAGCAGATTTTAATAGAAGAACAGGATTAAAGTGAAAGTACATAGTATGAGATTATTAACTAGGAAGAAATAGATGCTGTGCATCAGGATTCTGCAGCTGCTTCCCTGGCCAAGGAAAGGGAGACCTGCTGCTGACTCTGGAATTTTATATGCTGCATTTCCTCTCTTGTGTTGCTCTGTTACCCGCAAATCTGGTCTGCTGTAATCTGTAACAACTTTGCTACTACTTGCTTTAGGATTTTAGAAATAATTTACAAAATCTCCTTCAATTCTTTCTTACCTTATATGTCAGAGCAGAGCTTGGAAATAATGGCACTTTTCCCTACTGTGGGAAGTGGGAATTCCAGGCTTTGATTGGCAGTACAGGGAATCACTAACATTTGTCTCTGTGCACCTGCTGACCAGCACTGAACATCTCTTTGCCCAGAGCCTTTTACCCTAGACTGCATAGTACTTGCCTGGGGGAAGCAGCAGAAGAAACCACTTTGGTGGTGCCAAGCTCAGAGTTATAATTCTCCCTAGCTGTTACGAAACTATGCAGGAGACTCAGCAGGGCCAGGAGCCCATAAAGAGCACAATGGCAAAATTATGAACTTTCAGAAATAATGAGCAAGTGTTGTGCACATGTTCAAATCCGTCATTTTCCATGGTGTGTGGCTCAGAAGAACCTGAATGTAGGAACAGCAAGCAGCACCTTTTTAGCTACAGCAGCCTTTCTCTGAAAAATGTGAAGCTCCTACTTGAAAGCTGGTAGGATGAGAGCAGTTTTTCACATGCGTAAAATGATGGATTTGCCCAAAGCTACCTGGTTTTCTCTGTTGTCCTGTTATGCATGAGGACAGCTGATCCCTCATGCACACAGGTGAACTGCACTAAGAATCTGCCTACCATACTGTTGCTTAAAGTGATCCTGTTTACTCAGCTTGTTCTGTGACTGTGCTACTCATAGACATTACCGTTGAACAATTGATATGCCAGATCCTCATTCACTCTTTTTATTTTCCTGTCTTGTTAACTGGTGAGGAAACCTTGAAAAGGCAGAGACTTTAGTAAAACAAATTATATCAGCAGCTTTGAAATTAAGTCTTGAAAAAATTGTCCATTTTTACAAATTCTATTTCAAGGATGTCAAATAATTGTTGATTGTTTTAGTGGAAATTCTGCAAACAAGTCTTTCTCACTTCAGATTGTTATCTACTCGTATCCAGATAGGTAACTGAGGATGTTAAAATTATCTATAGAGGAAAACTCTTTACAGTCTTTTCATGTTTCATCCCTTATGAACATTAAAAAGTATCAAGTATACAGACATATAACCAAAACCATACAGAATTAACAGAACTTAAGGTCAGCCTGTTATGAAATATATGAGCTTTTGATTATGTCCGTGGAAAAGAAAGCCATAATCAAGACAAGTTAGTGCTATACACCTGAGGAATGAAAGCCAATGGAAATGACACAGAACAATTTCTGAACTTAAAAATACATTCAAGAAAGTTGCCTATGACAAACAATCTAAGCTTAAACTAAACTGAGTAACTATGGCAGCTTTGGTAACACCATTTTTCTTCCTAAAAGACTACAATATCCATAATTGTTCCTTAAGCTATTATTTCTCTCATCTGATATAAAAAGTTCCTGATTCATTGCTAAATCATTTGCAGAGTTGAGCTTAGTAAATATGCAGGCTCAATAACAGCAACAGTCAATCAACTGAAAGAGAGAAATCTGTAAAGAGTGATGAGCCTGTCTAGCAGAACTTGATTCTTTGTCAGCAATCACAACAACATCACAAGAATTAAACCTAGGAACAACAGAAAGCCTGGAAATCCATTATGAAACATTGCTAAACTTCTTGTAATGAACTCTTCTGGGTAATGATGATCATCCCAAATCATTGTCTGTGACTCCAACTCAAAGCTTGAAATTTACAACAAGGAAATAAAAATATTAGTAATTTAAAATATTAACACCCACAGATTCCCTCTGGCACAGAGGAAGGTCTGCTCTCCACTTGACTAACTGGCTTTCATGAAATTCACAAAACCTGTGCCATGCAGCATGAGCAATCATTTCTCCCAGTCCCTGACCACGCAAATTTGTAATTTAATTTTTCTAGATTTGATTTTTTCATAAAAGAATCTGAAAAATACAAATAAAAAAACCTCCATGGACTTGGGTGATCTTAACTCTGAAAGCTTGTGGGGTTTTTTTTGTTTGTTTGTTTGTTTTTTTCCCTATTTCGTGGCAACTTGTGCTTAGTTTTAAGCGTGGAACGTATTTTAGCAGCTTAGAGTGTTTTTCTGGAATCAAAGAAGATAAAATTGACTTCCTGAGAGGCCCCCATGTTCCCAGCAATGGTCTCTAGGCAATTATGAAGATTCTTTAGAGTTTGTACTCAGCAAACGTTGCTGGTTTGATTTTTTTTTTTTTTTAACGGAAAATAATGTGCTTGCTATCTGATTAAAACTCCTCACACGCTGTTGCCTCATGCAGCTCTGTTTATCTCACGCTAAGTGCCTCAGTTCCAAAGGATGTTTCAGATGCAGAACCCCTCTTTGTGAGGTCCCTTACTGCCTTTCTTCAGGTTTGGGCTGGAGGATCGCAGCTCCCCCAGGGAGGAGGAGTTAATCTTGCAGGGAGGGACTGGTATGATGTGGTAAAATTTACAAAAGGCATCTGAAGCAGTGAAATTGCACAACCTGTCTGCAAAAGCCTGTCATAAGAGCACGTGTGAAGAAACGTACTCCTCAAGCGTGGCCTGTGAGGGCTAAACTGAAATATTTTGGTGTAAATTTTATAGTTAATACTTTAAAATACAACTGCAAGCGGCTGGGCCCTCCCTGTGCCCCTCGCCCAGCCACGCTCATTGCCCTGCCGCCCCGCGGGGCACACCGGCCCCTCACCGGCCCCGCAGGCCCCCTCCTACTCGGCCCTCAGGCCCTCACCCGCCCTGCCGTTCCGCGTGAGGCCCCGCCCCACGCTCTCCATTGGCTGTTACCCACCTAATATGTAAATGCAGCCAGCGGCCCCAGTGCGTGTGGCAGCCGCCAGGCGGAAGTGGAGAGCCGCGTGTCCCGCACCGGCAGCACCCGCTGGAGCGGGACCGGGCTGCGGGAGAGAGGCATGCGGCGGCAGCGCGGTCAGGACATGCACACCTGTATCGATATATATTGTATATATGTGTGTAGCTCTGTGTGTGTGTAGATATAAATATGTGTATATGTCAGTTTAAAGAAATGTGGGGAAAAAAGAGAAAGTTCTTGGACCACGTTCAAGCCAGCCGCCACTGAAACGTGCTCTCCAGCCTGGCAGCTCGAAAGAGGAAGGAAGACTAGGAAAGAAGGAAGGGGGGGGGGGAAGGTTGGGGAGGCAGGGAGCTGGGGCTGCCCGCGGGCTGTGACTTTACCGCCTTTTCCCTCGCTCCAGCCAAGAGTTTCCATCCCGTTCGGTGTCAGGCAAAAAGCCGGCAACCAGAATAAGATAAAACCAAGCCAACAGCCAGCCAGAGCAAATAATAATACTTACCCCGCAGCCCCTCAAGAAAACCCAAACACGCCCCCCACAAAGAAACAAAAACCCAGCAACAACAAAGAAAGCAAAAATACCGCAACCCAAACAGAAATACAGAAGGCCACTTCTGGAAATGAAAACCAATAATAATAATAAAAGTACCCAAACACATCGAGTCCCTGAGAGTATAATAGTCTGTCTCCTGGAGAATGTGAAGCAAACCGCTCGGTGGTGTGTGTTTCAGGTTTCGAGATCTCCATTATCTAATGCCATGCACTGCAATGGTACGTGGTGTTTAATTTTTTCTTACTTGCTTGCTTCTTTTTTTTATTGCTTTTATTGTCAGCTTTTGTATATGGGTCACACTTCTATGCTAGTAATCAATTGATGGACGTTTAAGTCCAAAAGTGCTGAACTTACATCATTTCTTGTTTCAACTTTACCGCCCCCACGCCCCCCCCTTTCCCTTTCTTCTCTGGCAGGCAGCTATCAGTTAAATCCTGGAAAGGATTAGTGCAGATGCTACTTCGTTTGTATCTTGAAGACAGTTCTTTCCCGCTCTTTCTTTCTGCTGTAGAGATTGCTTCTTTACTCACTTTTTAATATAGTATTCTCTCTCTGGCTGTCTCGGTGTTTTTTGTAGTTAGTGGACTGCAGTGTTAATGTGTAATGTTGAGGAAATGGCACTGCTGTTGTGTATGGTCTGCTCGACGAACTGTCTGGAGGCTTGTGCTGGTCTCTTTCACGCTATATTGCAGGATGCAGTGTTCGGGTGGCATTTCTGGCTTGTTTTTTGAAGGTTTCTCTTTGTTCCTTTTTTTTCTTTATTCTTTTTTTTTTTTTTTTTCC
>NDXB01014810.1:5958-20965 GCA_002631895.1 Agapornis roseicollis
GATAATTTTTTTTTTTTTCCCTGTCTGAGGCTGTAAACTAGCAGCATATGTGCTTTATTGCTTCTTTTGAGAGTGTTGCTTTAGCCATTCTGTCAGGTTCTGCCCACAATCCCCTGAGATTAATATTTAACTGCCCTCAAAAAGTAGCTCAATTTATAATTCTCAAAGCTGCTGTTTAAACAGGATTTTTCTAATTTTAGATCTCCCTCTGAAGTTTATGACCAGCAGCTCCTTTCTCTCCTCCCTTTCCCCAGTCCACCCCAAAGCTGTGTTAGTAGCTTTCATTAATGCTGTTTCAGATGTTTCCCAGACAATATCTGATGTTCCACAACATATAGTTTCTGAATTCTCCATCTGTTTCCTCTCTCACAGAGTATCCTGCCTCATTAAGGTGCTGTTTATTCTGCAGATGGGCAGATTTGAGTGCCATCCTGCCATGTAATTAAGACAGCAAGCAGGTTCAAGGGGAGACTTCAGGTGGAAGAGTAATCCACTGAGAGCCCTGATGCCTTTGGCCGCTGCAGGGGGTACGCAAACCTTTGGTCTGTTGTAGTATGATGGCTTTTAGGATCACATCAAATTAAAGTCCCACATATTCGAAGTGTTTTATGTGGAGTACCATCAAAGGATGAAGAGTTTCATTGAATTTAGAAGGCTGGGGGGAGTTCAGGTTTCACCTTTGAAGATCACATAGAGAACTGAAACACAGTGATATCAGAATGGTGTTTAATCATGGTATATGTGAAAAGCATGGTCCTTCACATAAGGTAGGATGTGCATGTTCCATATTTACTTTTCCTCATGGAAAATAAGAGAAAATGTGTGAGTTTAAGTTTTAACCCTCAGATAATGATATCTGGAAGCAAAGACACAGATGCTGAAGGCATGCTTAGAGGAGTGCTGGGTGTGACAAGAACTGCTGCCTGTGTCACTGTGGCTGGAGACACTCCATGGGGACCTGCAGTCATCTTGTTCCTCCCCACCACAGCCATTCTGGGCCAGGGGGGAACACTGGACAGGAAACTAATAAACTGGTCCTGTTTGACCTTTTCCCACTGGCAACCTTCAGCTCTGAGAAGACAGGCTGAAAGACAAGGAGCTCTAGGGGCTGCAGGATGCTGAGGTGTAGTGATCTAAGGTGGATGCTGGTGCCCCATGTGAGAAGCTTGCCTGTCACAGTGAGTGACTGGCTACAATTGGCTTAGCATATGTCATCACAGTTTGTTAGGTAGACTTGGGTCACCTCCTTCAGGAAAACCCTCCATGGCAGGTCACGTATGCAAAGAGGCCAAGATAGCTGATGTTGCCACTGTTTGGGCTACCTGGGCAGCTCTCTAGGCAAAGTTGTGGGTCTAGGTGGGCTCAACCTTCAGCTGTTCCACCATGTGGTGGGGCCCTGTGAAGACTCTTACTGAGAGGGGCTTATGCTGCAGCAGGTACTTGAATGAAAGCAAGGCACTGAGTTCAAGGCAACCAGACAACACAGCAAAATTCAGTCCTTAAGGCCATCAGCATTTAGGGGCTTGTTACTGATAGGTTTTTTCCAGCTTCTCAGAGTCTGGGAACTGGTGTTGTATGCTGATGAGTTACTTCTTTCCTTTCACATGATGGAGTACTCTTGCCTTTGCCACAGACTGCTGAAAGCACTAGACTGACGACACCAACAAGTAACATTTGTCAATACTACCTTTTGGAGGGATTAATTTAAGCTTCCTCATATCACTTAATCTCCTTCTATCACATCTCAATTTAGCTATAATTGATCTCTTCTGTCTCTAAAGAGCATGTTGTAGAATAATCTATGTTACATCCGTGTTAAACTATTTACCTCTTTTAGCCCTAACACCACTCCTCCCAGTAGTCAAAATGTTTGTGTTTACTTAACTGGCACAGGCATTGGAAAGCTTGCATTTCTGTCCAGCTATGGGACCTTCCTTTACCTACAAAGGCCTCAGTCCTAGCATAAAACAAAACAGTGATTTGTCACATAATCAGTAAAGGAAGATATATAACACTCCCCATCATCCTGCTGTATTAACTTCATGACTGCAGTGGGTCAGAGTCTCTAGAGGGTTTTGTTTTTTGTGCAACTCTACTAAGAGCAATAGAGGTATTCCTATTTGCACCAAGCTACATTTTACATCTATCAACTTCTTTCTTGGCATATACACACAGCAGAATTTATGTAACACAGCTAAGAGAGCAAGCATTTTATCCTACAGAGTTATCTTCAACAATAGTTTCTAATCAAGCATACTGTGTCAGCAGCACTGCAAATTAAAAGACACATACTATATAGGAGGAGACCTGAGACTTGGAGTTCCTGCAACAAGCTCCATTTCACTGTATGGTTGTATATATAACAGCAGCTGTAAATTGTCTGAACTACAGACATAAAGTAGAGTTAGAAAGGTAAAGAATATTTCATAAATGTCTTCAATATTATCCAGTGCTGGCCCACTAGACCACCACCAATAAATATAATAGTGGTAAATCATGCAACACTTCCTGAAGACTTATACGGCTGCCGCCTGCCTTCAGTTCTAAGCAAAATATAATCCTGCACATTGTGTTAAGGTTTTGTTTGGTATCAGGTCCACTTTTAGGGTGTGCCCCTTGACCAGAACTTTTCTCTCATTGCCAAAACCAGCAGAAATGCAAAGTTATCTTCTGAAACTAGCATTTATGTCACTGAAAATGCATTTGTAAACATCACTACTGTGGCAATTGTGCTCTGAAGGTTTTATTGCAATTTAGATTATACTAGCTGCAAACTCAGGTAATATACTACTCTCACTGAAACTTGTAAGGATGCTTTTCTGAAAATGAAGTGGGATGGCAGGGAAACCTTCTGAATAAAAAGAGGTTGGGAATGAATACGTTGAACCCAGAGGATTTAACTTGTGGCTGCATAAAGAACAAACGTACTGGTTTAAAAGATTTGATGGAATTTGCTTTTTTAAGCATATTACATTTTAAAACTAGTTGAATAGTTCATGCCAGTACAAATAGAACTATTAATCTGGTATCTGTAAATACTAACCTCTTGTCCCCTAAAGAAAAGTTTGCATTTTCCTTTTGTTTGCAAGGATTGACAATGATCTCAGGCAGAATCTTACTGTTTTAACATAGCTGGTTAAGAGCCTGATAAACTTTGGGATGTTTTAAAGCACTCACTAAACACATTCCAGTTTTATGTGAATTCCTTAAAGTTTATTTCTGTAGTGCTCTTGTGAGCTACCATTTTTCATCTTGTTCTTACTACTACTGCTGTCAGTCCTATAAAAAGCCATACTTTGGATTCAGTCAATCTCTAGCACTGCTCTGGAAAGTAACTTTTAATGATAGAATGTTTCCGCTAATCTACTTTATCTCCAAACTGTTATTGTCTTTCTTGCTTACTTTTTTATTATTCTTTTCCTGTCAGGAAGAAATACGATCAAAATCGCATTAGGGTTAGTCCTAAAAGATTTTGAACACCTATCATTTTAATTTAATCTGGCAGGATCTGACAATGCTTGGCACCATTTATCATGTCCATCAAAGAATAGACAAGAGAGATTTGGCAGAGCAGTTGATTGAGTTCCCTTTTGTTAATGAAAACAATGCTGCCGACAATCCATTAAAAACACCCTATTTCTTTTTAATATTCCTGGAGTAGTAAGAATAAAGCCAGAGGGAAAGCTGAAATTGGAAGAGCTGTTTTAGACCTCACTTTTCTCGTTTGTGTTTAGACCTGTATGGTGCTGTGTCCTCCCAGTAATTTTTTATTCTGATTTCTGTGGCATAGGGTAAAAGGAGGAAGAGAAATGCCCCAGAAACTTGCTTTTGACATGCAAAAGCAGCTGTGACAAATCCCTGCTCTTAAAGCATGTAACCCCTATTAAAATAGGTTTATTTTAGTTTTTGTTCTTGCTGAAAATCTGTCCTGGGTGTCCAGGATTATCTACCACCCAAGTTTTCAAAAAATTGTATCTTAATATGAAAAAAAATAATAATTTAAATGTGAATTTTAACTATTACTAATGTATCCTGTACATGAAACCTGATAAGATAAGGTCTGGATCTGAACTTTGCAGCAAAAATACACACCTAGAAATTCATTTGTTGATTCACTGACTGTCCATTCTCATCACAGAATTTTAGCAAAAATAGGAGAAGCATCAATAACTTGTTGCTCCATTTACCCATGATATGTTTCTTAAATTTAATCCCCAAAGATATTGCATATATATGATTTGATTTACTTCATTGTTTACCTTTTGACACAAAGAAACATTATTAAAGGTGTAACATGTATGCTATGAATAGCCTAAAGTATGTCAGTCCATTTTAAAAGAAAATTTTATGTATAGATGTAACTCTTTATCCCATTTTCTCTCAGCATTTCCACCATATGAATACTAAAATACACAGAGATGTTCTTCTGCCCTGTTATTCTCTCTCTGACGGTGTTTCTTGGGGTCATAATACAATCTTTCCATCTGTGATGGGTACCCAAATGTAATCTGCAGCTGAATTTAACATTTGCTAAGTAGATAACATTGAACTCTGCTGACCTGCTGAGCAGTACTCAACAAAACTTCCAGATCCTCTCCTTTAGTTTTTATTGTCTTTGAATCTTTGCAATTGGATAATAATTGCACAAAATAGAGATAAATCAGGGGTTTTATTAGCATAAACAAAAGCTATGTGAATTATTCATGGAGATTTTCCATGTTCAGTTGCCAAAGCCTCACTCTTGGTACACTGAAACTTTTTTTTTTTATAGAAATAATTTTAGTTAGATATTAATGCTAATGGATCTATTCTAAATTAAGGCTTTCTTCTCAAATACGTACTGCAAACAAGCAGCACACACCCTATCCTCTTACTCTGCAGAATACTAATTTGAAAGCATAGCTAGAGCAGATAAATCAACTCAGATATTAATTTATTCATTAAATATCACATATGTCCACATATGCTTCTTATTTGGGTAACAAAGCATAAACCAACTAAGGCACTATAAAAATAACACAATAACAGCATATTGCAAGAAATTAAAAGCAAACATAGTTGGATTTGCTAAATAAAATAGGTGAAAGAAGCATACATTTTTAAGTTGATTTATGATTTCTTTTAAATTTATGAAGCAGTTTCATAGAATCATAGAATAGTTAGGGTTGGAAAGGACCTTAAGATCATCTAGTTCCAACCCCCCTGCCATAAGCAGGGACACCTCACACTAAACCATGTCACCCAATGCCTCATCCAACCTGGCCTTGAACACTGCCAGGGCCATGCTAAACATCCAGAAGGGAATCTGAGAGTAGCCAACCACATTTGCTGCTCCCTGGAAATACAAGTTTAAGCCACTCTTTGGGATCAAAACTCCCCAGAACTTTAAGCACAGTGATGTTTGATTTAGCTCAACATACATTTGCCTGGTAGTCTCAACACTTGGTATACACACTTCCTTTGAGCATAAATAAGACAAGCCTTGACAGGGAACATGCACAGAGAACATACTCCACAAGGTGCTCTAGTATAATTTACTGGCTCCTCACAGTTCAAGAAAGAAGTACCTAAACCAAGAAGCTTATTTTCTTGTCTTAATACTGTCAATGAAATTGAAGGTGGTTTTGTTTAAAACATCAGTTTCTCCTTGGTTATTAGGGTTCTATATTTTTCCTCTCCCTCTGTTTTTTTTAACCCATCCAGTAAGCAATTGAATTAAAATCAGAGAATATTAAGAGTTTATCTAGTTATTCAGCACTGAGTAAAACTGAACAGTTTTATTCAGTTTCCTTTGAGATTATTTCTGTGGCAGAAAATATTTGTTGCACTTTTTTTTCCTCAGCCTTGAATTAATATCCTAACAAACACACAGACTATGAATCGTTTTTTTTTTTTTTTCATTAATTGCAAGCCTATGATCCCTCCTTTTGGGAGATTCAGTGAGACTACTGGTGGGCACAAAGATCTGCACTAGAAGCCAGGGTGTTTTAATACTATAGAAGATTACACTTTTAAAAACCATAGAATACAGTATTACTGAAAATAAACAGAATATATTAAACAAAATTTCACCCAGAAGCTGTGCAAAAAAACCCCACAACTCTAAAATGGACTTGATGACTTGATTAGTTTATAAGCACTGACTGATAATATAGAAAATATCATTACAGCAGAAAAAGTATTCTGTACTGAAACTGGAAAATTTTTCATGATAAATGCTTGCACTGACATTTTGCCATCTTGATAAGGAGTTGCGCAGGATATAAGGACACATTCAAAGGCAATGCTCAGGAGAAAAAAATATACTGTATTGAAATGCTGACACAAATTGTGTATTTGTTTTAAGGCTGTTCTTGAAATAATTCCTCAGGTCTATTATGACGTTTCTGGCTTCCTATGGCTTGTTTACTATTTGCACCAATGTGAATTTTTCAGAAGTAAATATTTTAAGTAAGGAATGCATCCTACATGAGTACTAGCATTCTATTCATATTTGTCTCAGCAAAGTGAACCTTTAGCACTTTAGTAGCAAAACTAGCAAAACTACCTTCCTGTTTTCTTTACTTCTTTCATCTTTCAGGAATAATAATAATTTTTTTAAAAAAATATTGGTTTTCTTCTTGCAGGAAACCTTTTTTGTCTTTTCTTCTTTTCTGGGTTTGTTTTTGGTTTTCTGGGGTTTTTTGTTTCTTTTGTTATTTTTTGTTGTTGTTGTTTTTTCCTAAATGTACACACACCTACTGTTATAGAAGTTTGTTGCTTGAAGAAAAATGTCATATATAGACATGTCAGTGAACAGTCGCACTTGCTATTATCTTATACCAAATTTTTCTTAAATAATTTTGGATGCAGCTAGCAAGTGGAGCTGACATTTTTATCCCCTTGATTTCTCTAATTTCTTTTTGACAATACTGAATTCTATATTAACTAACTCAAAAACATTGAATTTTTTTTTTCCTACTGTTTCATTGACATATATGTTAAGGAGAAAGTGAATTCAGTCTTTCCATTTCTGTTTGTTTTTATAATTGTTTTTTAATTTCTTTATCTTATTTTGCTTGTTTTTCTTACGTAGTTCTGTAGAATTTTGTACTGCTGTATTTTTAATTTTATATTTTTAATTTTATCTTTATTGCTATTTTTAATAATTTCTCTGATTGTATTTTTAACATTTATTTTCATTCCCTAACATCTACAGCAATTGATTCTGTGCGGTTATGGTGTTGTCAGAACTCTGTTTTGTTCAAATAGTATGAATTTCTTTCAGTGTGTACATACTTAAGAAATTTTAAAAGTACAGATCAAAAAGATGTAATTTAACAAGTTTTAAAAGTATTGTTTTTTAAACCAAAGTTACAAATGCCAAAATCTGTACTCAGACTTTAAATTTCAAGTAAAGGCTTAAAAACTGAACTCAGCACAAGTTTAGGTGAAGGTAAGTAAGTTTTGACACTTGGTGACTCCATAATGATGTCAACAGAATTTTAACTAAGTTTTTTTTTGTTTGGAAGTATTTATGCAATGCTCATCCTCAAGGACAATTGTATACTTACCTTGGATTCACCTTAAATTAATAATTTGAAATTTACTTAAAGAAAAAAAAGGAACACAGTTCTGGAAGGATGTGTGTTTCATATATGCCCTGAGAAAGGATGTGAATCTAGAAGTATATGTATTGCATCTTCACAAAAACTTTTGTCATACAGGTAAACCAGCAAATCTGTTGAAATTATAGGAGACCAATTTGTGAAGAAATCAGCCATCGCTAGCAGCAGTGAAATCAGAGATAACTTTACAGAAAACTGTTATTAATTGCTATCCAAATTGAATTTGCTATGGCAGAGTCTGAAATATTTGCTCAAGGAGCTACAGAGCATGTCTGTCTATTAATTCATTAAGAGTGCAATTTCACAAACATTGGCAGAACACTGGCAGAAAAATTGTGGTTAACAGCATACAGTTCACTGGAGCTAGTAAGCACCAGCTTTGCAGCTTCTCCTTTACATTAATATAAAGCAATGCTTTATGATGCAAATGATCAGCTTTTCTGGATTCCTCACAAAATATTTTTAGGACATAGGTTTGAAAAAATGGATCTTTGGTGATGGTTATTTTATTTCTTTCTGCTGCAATCAGACACAGAGTTTGTTATTCATCTGTCCAGAGGCTGAACTCTGCAGTATCTGTGAACCACTGGTCTCATAAAAAGTCTTTATAATCTGTAGAGAGACATAGGTGTACATAGACATACACTCTCATCCTATGTAGGTCAAATGACTCTGATGTAAACCTTAATATGTACATTTGTCTCTCCTGAATAGAAAATCTCCAAGGTCATCAGCTCGGGATGGATCCAAGCAGAAATATTTAATGCTAAATGATATAATTTCACTTTACTGTTTATTTACCTTTGTTATAACTTTTGTCCTAAGTGACATTTGCACCCATGTATTACAGGAACAGTTTACTCAGTTAAAGCTGCACAGTAATCCAGTGACCCCTAGCTTATCTATTTTTAATATTTTCATACTTCTCTGGTTACAGAATGTAGAATATATTTAGTGACATAATGGGATTAAATTATTTTAAAATATACAGAAGATACATGTGAATATTTTTTATATGAATCTGAATAATAGAATGGGTTGGAAGGTACCTTAAACATCATCTACTTCCAAACCCTGTTGCTAAGGAGACAGAAACATCCCACTAGACCAGCTTGCTCAAAGCTCCATCCAACCTGGCCTTGAACATGTCCAGGGATGGGGCCCCCACAGCTTCTCTAGGCAACCTGATCTGGTGTCTCACCACCCTCACAGTAGAGAACTTCTTCCTAGTATCTAATCAAAACCATTAACCGCAACTCTTTGAGAGCAACCATCTAGCCAATTCCTTATCCACAGAGTAGTCCATCTGTCAAATCCATGCTTATCCAGATTAGAGACAAGGATGTCATGCAAGACAGTGTCAAAAGCTTTGCATAAATCCAGGTAGATGACATCAGTCGCTCCTCCTTTTTCCATCAATTTTGTGACCCCACTGTAGAAGGTCACCAAATTTGCCAGGCATGATTTGCCCTTAGTGAAACCATGCTGGCTGTCACCAATTATCTCCTTATTTTCCGTGTGCCTTAGCATAGTTTCCAGGAGGATCTCTTCCAGGAGCCAAGGTGTGCCTGGCTAGCTTCTACTTCCCTGGGTATTCCATCTTTCCTCTTAAAAGTGGGGTTTATGTTTCCCTTTCTTCAGTCAGTGGGAACTTCACACGACTACCAAGACTTCTCAAATATAATGGATAGTGGCTTAACCAATTCATTCAACAGTTGTCTCAGGACCTGGGGATGCATCTCATCAGATCCCAAAGACTTGCACATCTTCAGTTTCCCTAGATGTCTTCTGATCTTCTCCTACAATGGGAGGGTCTTCATCCTCTCAGCCTCTGCTTTTACCTTCTGTGATTTGAGAAATGTGGCTGGACCACTTGTCAGTGAAGACTGAAGCAAAAATGTCATTGTATACCTCAGTCTTCATATCCTTGTTGACCAGGTATCTTGTTTCCTTACAGAGAGGGCCCACATTTTCTCTCACCTTCCTTTTATATAAGCTTTTCTTGTTGCCCTTGACATGTCTTGCCAGGCTTAGTTCTATCAGGACTTTAGCTTTGATGAACAAAATTTTGATTAATACTAGTGACAAATTATTAATGATTGCCCAAGTGTAATTCCCCTACCCACCTCTGTACTACATTTCACTGATTGAAAGACATTGGTCTTCATAAATGTCATTGTGTATGGAACAAAATACACGGGGAATTGTTACTTATTATTTACATGTTTTTAAGTGCATGACATTTGTGGTGTGGTCAACCTGGCAGGACACCAGATGCCCACCAAATCTGCTCTATCACTTCCCTCCTCAGTTGGACAGGAGAGAGAAAATGTACTGAAAGGGTCATGGGTCAAGATAAGGACAGGGAGAGTTCACTCCCCAGGTACTATCATGGGCAAAACAGACTCAGCTTGGAGAAATTAATTTAGTTTATTAACCATCAGATAAAATTAGGATAACGAGAAATGAAACCAAATTTTAAAATACCTTTCCCCTACTCCTTTCTTGTTCCCAGGCTCAACTCCATTCCTGAATTCTCTACCTTCTACCCCTCTCAGTGACACAGGGGGATGGAGAATGGGTGTTGCAGTCAGTTCACCACATGTTGTCTCTGCTCTGCTCCAGCAGGGGATTGCTCCCATGGGTGACTGTCCTCCACAAACTTCTCTAACATCAGTCCTTCCCATGGGCTGCAGTTCTTCAGCTGAGACAGGTCTGCAGCTGACCATCTGATGTCATGTTCAGCATATAAAGCTGGGAGAAGAAAAAGGAAAAGGTTGATGTTCATAGTGATGGTGTTTGTCTTCCCAAGTAACCATTACATGCAATGGAGCCTTGCTTTCCTGGAGATGGATGAGCACCTGCCTGCTGGTAGGAAGTGGTGGACTAAAATAGACTTTACCTTGGCTGAATAAAGTAAGATACTATCATAGTGGTACTGCAACCTGAAATAATCAGATTTTTTTTAATTGTTTTAGCTCCTTTTCTGAATAAAAATTAAATATTTCAATCTCAATCCATTGGAAGATGATGTTACTGCTGCATAAGAATTATAAAGTGGGAAATTATGAAAGAGTATGGCATTGCACTTTTATATTAGGAATGGAAATTTCATGTTTCTGGTTCTGTTGATGGATCCTTGCCAAATTCATGAAAGTGGGAGAATTTCCAAGGTGGCAGAAAAAGCATAACAGTTGAATGAATCTGAAATTACCCTTATAGAAAAAGATCTGGAGAATTAAATAGAGAATAATCACCTTTCTTCAGCAATTGTAAACCTTTCTATAAGAAGGATGTAATTCTCTATTAAACTCTACAGACTGGATTAAATGTTGAACAGAAAGAACCCAATTTCTTCTTAAACTTTTTAACTTTGTAGAGGATTTTTTTTATAAATGTATTTCATTCTACAGAACCTATAGAAATGGATTTTCCACTTCACTTGGTCTATTGCATACTGCATTTCCTGACTTTAAAAGGTAGCGAACAAAGAACATTTATGCTTCCTCTGACCAAGCCAGTTTCTCTTCTTAATGTCACCAAGTAAAAGGAGTAGATGTCAGTATGCAGAGATCTTCTCCAGAGGGAAGAAAGAACACAGTGGAACCAAAGGCCATTATACATAATCTCCACAAGAGAGGGCACATGGTCTTAAGAAGCACTGAAGCGTCTGCTGTTCTTATGTCCACCTGGGACATCTGGCTTAGGACCATACTTTCTACTATAATACTATATATAGCTATTCTTGACTCATGCAGAATTAAGGTGAAAGACTTCAGTCTGCAGCCATCTTGTGACACACGTGTTTGTAGTAGGCACATACGTTGTCTCATCTTGATAGCTCTCCAGACTCCTCTGGCTGTACTGACTAGAAGGAGGATAAATATCTCAATCTCTGGTGTGCCCTAGGGTTATCCGAGATATCCACATGGTGCTGACAGATATGAGGTAAGAGCTATGGTAGACTTATGTCCTTCTAAAAGAACAGGAAGGAAATCACAGAGAAGCTTAGATGGCACTGGAACTTGTTGGATCAAAACATAGAAAATTGTCGAGCGCCTTTCAAAATTTTCTAGGATATCCGGGAGGTACCTGAGGCTGGGAGATTCGGATGAGAAGAAACAGAAGACCCATGCTATTCTGGGCCTGCATCTATAAACCAAAGGGATTACCCCAGAGTCTGTATTTAGCTCACTGCCAATGCAACACAGCTGTGTTGAAACTGAATTCTGGAGTTTATTTTCGGTTGAGTTTTATTTCTAGATATGTGGAAGCATATTATTGAATATGGTATAAAAATATGTAAATTGTTTCCTAGTCTTCCGAAGTAGCCATTGCATGACTGAGAATGAATTCAGTCCTCTGTTCAGTCCTCTGTTCCTAACTAAAGCAATTGTTTATTATGAGTTTAAATATCTGTGGTTTTCTAACCTCACAATTATAGAGCAACTTCTGCTCAATACTTTGGGTAACATGTGTGCACCAGGTGTTAGCTCTTCATGCTAAAAATTATATACTAGGAACAAAAATAAATTCTACCCCAACTTTCTCTGTGTGCACATATGTTCATGTATGTTGTGAGGAGTCAGGCCAGTCCTTCAAAATAGCTTCAGAAAGCCCTGAGGAAATGTTGTATCAGAGGGGTGCTTTGTCAGTCCAAAAGTGGTCTGGCCATGTTTCTTGAAGAAGCCTGAGAAAGGCAGACAAGGCAAAAAGGACAATTTCTAAGCCAGCTGGTTTGAGGTTTTGTGATACATTTTATTTCAGCACAAAGCATTATATAGATATGATTAAAAATTACAACAGCAAACAGATGGTCACTCTTCATGGAATTATATTGAAGACATTTATGCATTTTTTTTCTTTAAATGCATTGCAACAAAATTTAACAATCATGCAGTGTCTTAAGAAGTCAAGCCATTTTAATGATTTTATAGTCCTTACCACTTGTCCTGTCACTACAGTCCCTAATGATGAGCCCCTCCCCAGGATCCCTATAGGCCCCCTTCAGATACTGGAAGCCTCCTAGGAGGTCTCCATGCAGACTTCTCTTCCCCAGGCTGAACAGACCCAACTCTCTCAGCCTGTCTTTGTATGGGAGATGCTCCAGTCCCCTGATCATCCTCGTGGACCTCCTCTGGACTTGTTCCAACAGCTCCATGTCCTTTTTATGTTAAGGACACCAGAACTGCACACACTACTCCAAGTGAGGTCTCACGAGAGCAGAGGCGCAGGATCACCTCCTTTGACCTGCTGGTCACACTCCTTTTGATGCAGCCCATGATACGGTTGGCTTTTTGGGCTGCAAGCGCACACTGTCAACTCAGGTTCATTTTCTCATCGACCACCACCCCCAAGTCCTTCTCCACAGGGCTGCTCTGAATCTCCTCTTTGCCCAACCTGTAGCTGTGCCTGGGGTTGCTCCCACCCAGCTGGAGGACCTTGCACTTGGCATGGTTGAACTTCTTGAGGTTGGCATCAGCCCACCTCACAAGCGTGTCAAGGTCCCTCTGGATGGCATTCCTCCCTTCCAGTGTTTCCACTGAACCACACAGCTTGGTGTCATAGGCAAACTTGCTGAGAGTGCACTCAATCCCACTGTCCATGTCAGTGACAAAGATGTTGAACAAGGCCAGTCCCAACACCGATCCCTGACGTACACCACTCATCACTGGCCTCCAGCCAGACACCGAGCCATTGACCACAACTCTTTGCGTGCGGCTATCCAACCAGTTCTTTTATCCACCGAGTGGTCCACCTATCAAATTGATGTCTCTCCAATTTAGAGACAAGGATGTTGTGTGGGACAGTGTCAAACATTTTGCACAAGTCCAAGGAGACCACATCAACTGCTCTACCCCTGTCCATCAGTCCCATAGCCCCATACTAGAAGGCCACCAAATTGGTCAGGCAGGATTTCCCATTAGTGAAGCCATGCTGGCTGTCACCAAGCACCACGTTGTTTTTCATGTGCCTTAGCATGCCTTCCAGGAGAATCTGCTCCAAGATTTTGCTAGGCACAGGGGTGAGACTTACTGCTCTGTAACTCCCTGGGTCATCCATTTTCCCCTTCTTGAAAATGGGGGTTATA
This sequence comes from Agapornis roseicollis, assembly GCA_002631895.1. NCBI lineage: Eukaryota > Metazoa > Chordata > Aves > Psittaciformes > Psittacidae > Agapornis > Agapornis roseicollis. Next base: position 19,657 of record NDXB01014810.1, read on the forward strand.
TTTCCCCTTTTCCAGTTGCCAGGAACTTCATCTGATTGCCATGATCTCTCAAATATGATGGACAGTGGCTTAACAACTTTATTTGCGAGCTCATTTAGGACCCATGGATGGATTTCATCAGGTTCCATAGATTTGTGCATGTTCAGGTTCTTAAGACGGTCTTGAACCAGATCATCTCCTACAGTGGGCTCAAGGTCTTCATTCTCACAGTGCCTGCGTCTGCCTTCCAAGACTTGGGTGGTGCAGTCAGAGCCTTTCCTGTTGAAGACCGAGGCAAAGAAGTCGTTCAGAACCTCAGCCTTCTCCAAATCCTGCATAGCCAGTTCACTCGATGCCTTTAGGAAGGGGCCTAAGTTGTTCCTGGTCTGTCTTTTATTCGCAATACACCTGTAGAATCCCTTCTTGTTATCCTTAACATCCCTTGCTAAGCTTAATTCTAACTTGGCCTTAGCTTTTTTACATGTTCCCTAGCTTCCCAGACAACAACCCTGTATTCATCCCAGGCCACCTGTCTTTGCTTCCGACTTTCATAAGCCTCTTTTTTCCTTTCCCAGCAGCTCCTTATCCATCCAAGGAAGTCTCCTGGCCCTCCTGCTGCACTTCCTTCTAGTTGGGATGCAACACTCCTGAGCTTGTAGCAGGTGATCCTTGACTATCATCCAGCAGTCTTGGGCCCCCCTGCCCTCTATGGCTATATCCCATGGAACCTTACTAAGCAGGTTCCTGAAGAGGCCAAAGTCTGCTCTCTTGAAGTCCAGGGCAGTGAGCTTGCTGCATGCTCTTCTCACTGTCTTGAGGATCTTGAATACAACTATTTCATGATCAATGTAACCAAGGCTGCCCTGGAGCATCACATTTCCAACCAGCCTTTCCCTGTTGGTGAACACGAGGCCAAGCAGGGCACCTGTCCTTGTCGGCTCCTCTATTACTTGCAGAATGAAGTTCTCTTCCACAAAATCAGGGAACCTCCTGGATCGCNACACGAGGCCAAGCAGGGCACCTGTCCTTGTCGGCTCCTCTATTACTTGCAGAATGAAGTTCTCTTCCACAAAATCAGGGAACCTCCTGGATCGCTTGTGCCGAGCTGTACTGTTCCTCCAACAGATGTCTGGGTGGTTGAAGTGCCCCACGAGAACAAGGACCTGCGAGCTTCAGGCTTCTCCTATTTCTCTGTGAAGCGCTCCATCCACAGAGTCCTCTTGATCAGGTGGTCTGTAACAGATCCCCACAGTAATGTCTCCCATCCCTGTTCTCCCTTTAACCCTGACCCACAAACTCTCTGTTAACTGATCACCTGTCCCCAGACAGA
>NDXB01014811.1:0-10702 GCA_002631895.1 Agapornis roseicollis
GACTGTTGGTAAATGATGGAGAGTGGCTTTGCAAGCTCATCCGCCATCTCCTTCATCACCCTGTTGTTAAGGAATGTGTGCTAGCTACTGCATTCCAATAGCAACAGTACAGTGAATTGATCTACTGTGTGTGGTATAACTCTATAAAGGAGTAACAAGTGCTTGTAGTTAATGTTATATGTGTTTTTTTTTTTCAAATTCTCATTAATAGCTTTCTGTTATGTTTACTTTTGAACAGGGCTTTTTTTTTCCCCAGGCTTATTCCTTTCTCAGAGGTGACTTAAGTTGGAGCAGCTCTCCCAGGGGCAGTGTGTGGAGAAAGATAAACGGGATGCTTCACCTGTCTGCAACTTTTAATTTTTTTTCAGTGTTGGAACAGCTGGTAGTAGAAAGCTGACAATTGTCATGGAAATAGCCCTCATTGAGAAGTCCTTTTGAGTGCTGTAGTGAAAATTGGTATTGATTTGACCAAGTTGTGACCCTTTGCAAATTGCATGCTCTGTATGCAGAGAGTTTTCTCAGTTGCTCATCTTGTGAAGTAGGCATCTAAAGACGGTGTTGTGCTCTGTAGCTGTGGTTATTTTTCCAAAGCTTTGTCTGAACTCACCAAAGTTTGTTTCGTGTAGTTCGTTACTGCACCCTTATTACTGCAAGCATCATGTATAGTTCCTTCCTAAATTTGTGCTGTCAAAATGTGGGGTTATTTGCTTATTTCTTGAGTTCTGGTTTGCTTGTTTGTAAACCTGGATCATTTCGACAGAACCAGGTAGGTGAAACTGTACAATCGTAGCAAATGGTATTCTCTACCCAGGAGAATTGATGAACTTGGGAAACAGTGCTTAAAATGGGGTTGTTGCAGTTGGAATAGTACATCTATCTCTCTAAATCTACCATGTGATTTTGTATGTATATGTGCAGTAGGGTGATGAGAAGATATTAAGAGATGGGAAAATCTGGAGTTTCTCTTTGCTTGTAGGTATTCTAGGTAAGCAGTGGTACTGCAGTGGTTGTAGTGAAATTACTTAGTAATGCTGAATTTTAAAATTGTAATACCACAAGGGAAATAAGGCTATGCAAGTAACTCCAGCAATACCATACACTGCTAGCAAGCTTGTCATATAGCCATGAGCAGCCTGTTGTGGGACTTGGATTTCTATGCAGTGAGAGCTGTCCTGTGTCTGTAGATATGTGTAGATTTGTTGTCAGTGGTCATTTGATTAAGAGGAATTGTGACACACAGGAAAGCTCCACTTCGTCTGTTGTAAGAGTGACATGTTCACTCAGTAGTAGCATTTGTCTTCTCTTTTACCAGGGAGAAATGGTATCTTTTAAAAAAATCCTTATATAAAAGGAAATTAAGGCTTCCTTAAGGCTAGCCATATCTAAAATTACTTCTGTAGGAGGCCACAGCAATTCCGCTTTGGTTTCACACATCCGGGAATTAATAAAGTGTCAGAACTTTAGATAAGTACATAAAAAGTGAAAGGAGACATTAATAGTGCTCTGAATCAAGCCTGCTCTGCAGATTTCAGCCATATATCTAATTCCATAATTCATCCAGAAGTTAAAATTAGAATCTGAAGATTTGCGATGCACATACAATTGTTCATGATAGATGGTCGTTCAGCTGCTGGAAAGCAGTCTGTCATTTTCTGTGAGCATCTTCAAAACCAGCTGAAAGCAGAGAATAATGTCTGTGCTGAGTGTTAAGTTGTATGTGTTGGTTTTTAGTGTTGTGGGTTTCTGATACACTGTGAATTTTATCCTTCACCAATAGTCTTGATGAAATGAAGCAGGCGTAGAATGGAACAAAATTCTGCTTGTGAAACTCTGTGCCCACCTGTACTTCAGATCTCACTGAGCATTTCTCAATTAAAAATAGATAGCTATTTTTTAATTTCTGTATCTGTAAGTGTGGACTGAAGAAAATAACTAATTCCACAGTTTGAGAGAGAATGAATGACTATTGTGCTGTTGGGATCCCTAGTAAGTTTGATAGGCATCCTTAATTTTAGAGTTGTATTTTCAAAGTATGTGCTAATATACAAGACTTAGAGCAATCTTTTTTATGATAAAAATTTAATATAAAAAATAATTGCCTACCGTACTACATAATAACAGCCATTAATACAGAAATCTAGTGTGGTCAAATAGCATTTCAAAACGATAAGCTTTTCTTGTGTTCTCAAAGAGCAAATGGCATCAGATACACATCGTATCAGAGCAGCTGAACAGCTTTCCAGAGAGGACATAATATGCTGGGCTCCAAGGAATGGCATAGATAGGCCTGCAAAATCTGGAAAACCGATAACTTGCTTTCACTACTGTAGCAGATATCTTCTGCCTGGAGTATCAAGGTACATTTCAGTCTTGCTCCACAGCAGCATCTGTAGTAATAATAAGAAAACAAACACAGAACCTATGTAGAATTGCTTTTTACATTAAAAATTCAGGCAGATTCATTTCATTGCTGCCTTTTGATGATTTTCAAAATGCCGAAGAATTACAGGAGCCTCAGTGACATCAAGTTTCAGGGGAATTTCAATATGTATGCATGATATAAAAAGGTTATAATCTTGCTGGCATCATGGAGATATGGTGACTGGAGTGTTGGAATGGAAGGATACAGGCTCTTCAGGAAGGAACACAGGGGAGACAATGATGGGGTGTCACCCTCCAATGACAAGCTGGAGTGCATGGAGCTCTTTCTGGGGATGGATGAGGAGCAGACCAAGAGTTTATGGCTCAGGATCAACCATCCTGATATCTGTTGGAGAAACAACCTGGCAGGGTGTAAGCTATACAGGAGGTTCTAGGAGTACATGGATGATAACTTCCTTTAAGTGACTGAGGATCCAGTGAGGAGAGGTGCTTGTCCTCACCAGCAAGGAGGGGCTGGTGGGGAATGTGAATAAAGCTCAAAGGTTCACATTGCAAAGCTTCACTTTGCAGCCAAGGCTGCAGTGACAATGAAATTGCGACATTCCAGATCCTTAGGGCAATGAGGAGGGTGCGCAGCAAGCTTACTGCCCTGGGCTTCAGAAGAGCGGACTTCAGGCTATTTAGGCATCTGCTTGGTAAGATACCATGGGATAAACCCTTGAAGGGAAGAAGGAAGTGATCTAGTAGAAGTTGTTCCTTCCTGTCTATGATTCTTTTTGATTTTTTCCTTTGGCCTCACTTGATCTTCTAGCCAGTGCTTGTTTAGTTGTTTTAGGGTCTTCAATCTGGAAAACTGATTGTGCAAGGAACTGAACATTTTTTAAAAGTTACTTCATAGGAACACACCATCAGAATTTCAGAATGTTGCAGTTCTACAAAGTTAAAATGGCTTTCCCAGGCAGTATTAAGGCTTGTGGTTCTGTGCTGAGAGAAAAGATGGCTTGAGCATGGGTTTCTCTCCATCTCCATCTGCCCTCATCTAAACTCTTTGTTGCACAAAGGTATAATCCTTACCATTTCAGTCTTTTTATGGAATATAAATTTGATGTTGCACTTTGGTCTTTGTTTTTTAGTCTTCACTCAACTGATTTTGCATAAGTGCAAGTAATTCATTGTTAAGGATAAGAATCCATCTTATTATATGGTGCCTGTTTAAGTACTCTTTTCTGTTGCCCAGGAACAGACAAGGAGAGCTGCAGTCCTGCAGAGGGTATTACAGAGGTTCCCTTTTCCCTTTCTGTTACTTGAAAGAAAGTTAAACTTGTCCATTGTTTATTTGCAAGTGCTTTGCATTATGGATATGTATATGATATGACAGATGCAGGACAACCAAATGTTCATACATTCAGTCCATATTTTAGCAACTACAGTGTTTGATAGAATTTTGGGAGCATGTGAACATCTTCCACTGGCAGGAAGAGTTGAAACCATATGAATATGATCTGCTGTAGTCCGAGGAATATTGGTCTGTTAGAATATGGAGTGGGAAGTGATCACAAAAGTTGTACTGTCCATTTCACAATTACCAGAGAATTTAAGGGGGAAAAGAAGCCAAACCCCAAACCAAACCAAAAACCGTGGAATAACACATCAGAAATGTGACAACTCTGAACTGAATCTGAACAAAGATAATGCAACACCAGTGCTGGATATTGCTGTAAGTGTCTCACATAAGAGTGGAAAGAGTCTCTTTGGTTTCTGTGTTCAGACACCTGCTGTGTAAGGCATCCATCATAATCTCATTGTACTTAAATATAGTTTAGTAAGAGTAACTTTAAGTATTTTCCCCTTTTGATATAATTTAAAATCAGTCTCATTTTTTAAAAATGTCTGCATAAAAATTTCTATTCATTAGCTAGCTAGTAAATGAAAAAGTAGACTTTACAAGTAATAGGTAATTAAGTTGATTTTTCAATTGTCATGCATTGTACCGTAAGTTTTAAGCATCTATTTCTAGCTACTGATTTCTAGTTTGAGCCTTGTAGATTAAATTTCAGCTAAAAAAAAAGTAAACAGGAGGTCATATTTATTAGGCAATTCTTGGTCAAGATTACATGTGTCGTTGTATTCAAAAGTGTGTTGTGTGGGCTACTTACTTGAAAATCTCAGTTTCCTGACCATTGAACTTCTTCATGACATTTCCAGGCTGTTTTAAGACTGGTGTTGTGCTGAGAGGAAGGATGGCTTGAGAAACGTGTAGTTTGTTTTCTACTGCTTGCTTTTGTGATTCTCCACACAGATCTTGTTATTAGTAGAAAAGCTAATGCTGTGTATGTATGGTAAAGATGTTTTGGTAATCATAATCTACCAGAAACTTTTCTGTGGTGTTCTTTAATATTCTGTCACATACAGAGTATTGAGGCAGAACACTGGATCGATCTTACCTTCTTTAACTATATTGCATTTTCAGTTTAGTTATTATTTGTATGCAAATTTGTATATTTGCTGCATGTTGCTTTGCCCTTCGCTAAAGGCAGCCATTTTTTGTTGCTTCTTCCTCTTTGTTCAGTGGCACATGGTTTTAATGTAAAGGATTTGCCTCAAATGATTTGTAAATAGCTGATTACTTAGTATGCACTGCAATTAGTAAAAGTTCAGTTAAATGTTAAGAAGTAAGGGACTGTATATCATCTTTAGATGCATGGTCTCCTGATACTGTAGTCAAGTTGTATATGCCAAATTACAGTTATGTGCACCATACCTATATTTTATATTTAGTATCGTCTACCAAATACCCAGTGCTTGTGTGTTCTGAATTCCATGCTTGAATTTAAAGTCTACCTCCTACCCCTGTTTCCTTCTCACAGAAGTGGCCTTTTTCTCTTACTGGCTTGACCTAGCTACTTATGATTTTTATTTCATTTGGCTGCTCTTTAAAAATGTGTGTGTTCTTGCATTTTGGGGTTATGTACTACCCATCAATTGCTTTTTATCCTATTCTTTATTGTTTGGGTGCCTTTTTTATTTTTTTTCCATATAGAATATCCAGATTCACAGCCTTTGTGATAAAGAGGTTTTTAGCCCTGTTAATATAATTTTAGTCGAAGAAGGCCTTTTTCAGAGTTACAGTCCTTCTCTTAAAACCACTCTCATTAAAATTGTTTTGTTTCAACTGTTGTAAGTTGATCACGTCTGCTCATGGTTCTGTAATCAGGCACTCTGCATTAAAATCAGCTAAAATGTACTTGGAGATGGAGCTGTGAGAGAAAGGCATGCAAAATGACCTAAGAACAGAAAACATGCCATTCTTTGCTGCTTATCCTCTGGACTTCGTGTTTAACACATCCTCCAGCAGGTAGTCGCTCCCTGTGCTTTTGCTTAATGTAGCTGTGGCTGATTTCTTTGTTCCTGCTGTAGTGGATAGTACTGACCTATTCGCCTTCTGCAAACCCTGGACCAGAGGCTGGAACAACATGAGCATATGCAGTGCTGCTCTGGTCTCCTCCCATTTTGCACTGCTACAAATTGCTATACTGGGTGATGGGCAATGCCGTATGTGCATAGACCATATGGTATTTTCTCTTCAATCTACAGTTGGCGTTTTCATCATAGATTGTTAAATTTTGCTATATGTGTGGAAGTTCATTTTTTCTTTTGGAAGCTGCTTTTATTTGCTAGAATTAGAGATGTGTACTTACATGGAAAACATGCAATATTGCTAAACAATTATTGAAGTAAAGGATGTGACATGATGCTGTAGAATCAGCTGAAGATAGTCCTGAAAAAGAAAACATGAAAATGATGTCTAAACACTTATTGTGAACGACTTAAGAAATGAAACTTGTTAGTCATTTTCATTATCATCAGTATGTGGAATGACGATTGGAAAAGTTGCCTCCCAAAAAATTACGTTTTCATGAGCACTGTATTTTGCCTTTAAACAGGGAAAGCACACTAAATGTGTGCTAATTATGAGTTTTGCAGTGGCTTGACTGCTAACCTGAGGTCTGTATCCTTATCCACATTCTACATTCTTTGAATTCATCTAGGTATAATATTTTTAAATGTTTTCAACAGCAGGTGTGCATTGCTTATAGATTTGTGTAAATGTTGATGCACTGTGTACAAAATGCGTCTCCCATACAATGATCTGTTGACATTATTCTCTGTTGCTTAGCTTCAGACAGTAAAGTCATGACATGTGCTGCTGTTTGGAGGATGCCGAAGGAATTGGAATCAGGCAGTCATGAATCCCCTGATGATTCATCAAGCAACACTCAAACCCTGGAGCTACTCTGTCACCTTGACAACACAGCCCATGGCAATATGGCCTGGTAGGATTTTGCATATTTTATACTACTAGAAAAAGCCTAAAGGATAGACCTATACTGTTAGTTTTGTGCAGATTTATATTATATTGTAAAAGCTATGTGAGGCACTTTAAAACCATTCCATTAAAAAAAAAAAAGGTACAAATTGGATTTTTAGCCCCAGATGTTTCATAGATTAAAATCATTTATTGTAGTCTTGCAAACACATATGGAGTAACAGCCTGTGTACTGTTTTAATGTGTTTCTCTCCAGCTGCCCCCATCTAAAATCTTTGTTGCACAAAGGTATAATCCTTACCATTTCAGTCTTTTTATGGAATATAAATTTGATGTTGCACTTTGGTCTTTGTTTTCTTAGTCTTCACTCAACTGATTTTGCATAAGTGCAAGTGATTTATTGTTTGTTAAGGATAAGAATCCATCTTATTATATGGTGCCTGTTTAACTACTCTTTTCTGTTGCCTAAGAACAGACAAGGAGAGCTGCAGTCCTGCAGAGGGTATTACAGAGGTTTGTTTTTCCTTTTCCTTTTTCTTCCTCTTTTCCTTTTTCTTCCCCTTTTCCTTTTTCTTCCCCTTTTCCTTTTTCTTCCCCTTCCCTTTCCAGAAAGTTAAACTTGTCCATTGTGTATTTGCAAGTTCTTTGCATTATGAGCATAAACATGGCAGCTTCCCACTGCCTCCTGAACAGACGCAGGGCATACCGTAAGTTTTAAGCATCTATTTCTAACCACTGTTTCTAGTTTGAGCCTTGCAGATTAAACTACAACTGAAAGCAAAAGTAAATTAAAGGTCATATTTATTAGATGGTTCTTGGGCATGATTGGAGAGATCATTGTATTCGGAAGTATGTTTTCTGGGCTACTTGTTTTCTAAAATCTTAACTTCCAGAATGTTGAATTTCTTCATGGTCACATCCTTTAAGTCTTTCCTGCTCATTTTCATGTAAATAATTCTCTTTATAAGTCTTTGTTATTTAAAAAAAAAAAATATCCCTTTTTATTGTTAAAATATTTTGCTAATTAGTTTCCAAAATAGTTGGGAATATTATTTTTTGTTTTAATCTTCACTGTTTACTCCTTAAGATTTGTACTATTTGTCTTTTAGTTTTCCATAATCTGTTTCTGTCTGATGCTGGGATCCAGAACTCTTTGTGATAGCCTGATCACAGAGGAGAAATGGGGGTATATTGCTGCTTTGTATCAGGATGTGAATTTATGTGAATGCCAAAATGAAGCTTTTATTTTTTCTCTAATGTAGCTTTTTACAAGTTCATGTGCAGTTTTCTGTTTCCTGTTGTCTTTGTTCCATAATAGTGCTTACAAATATCTTCTACAATTTAATATCCATTCTATACATGTGTGTATATACGCACATAAAGATCTGAAAATGTCCTGTGTTATAGAGAGATAAAAAGCATAAACAGAACACTTAGCATTAGCACCCCTCACATCATCTCAGTCAAGCACAGCTGAGTTAGAGGATCTTGTTCTAGAGCAGGCTTTTCTATTCCTACCTGAATCGTAGTGGAAACAGTTCACATGAATGAGTAACGCAAACATTTTGCACCGAATGTATATCACTTACAGGCCATGTCCCACTGAGTGGTGTGTTGACTACCAATAGAAGCTTAAACATTCTTTTCTATTACACATTTTAGATGTTTAGAAAAAATATGAGACTATTTTATACACTTACGGTACAACTGTAGTTGCAACCAACCATAAAGTCAAAAAAGCAGTTTTCCTCAATGCGAAGTGTAAATACTTTTGAAACTTCAGTGTAAGACCAGCATTCTGGTGTACACAATTGGTTTGTATGAGATCAGCAGTGGTCTGGCATCATGTACTTTTAGTAAGGGCAACACTTATTCTGGCTCTGTTATTTGCCTTACCATTAGAGCATTCTTCTGTACATTTTACTCCCAAAACACAGGCTGAACGCTGATGCCAGGGGTTCAGTGTGACCACATGCACTTTTAAGGAGGTTGTCTAATCCACAGAATGCAGTACAGTGACATACCAGGGCTGCTACCTCGCTTAAGGATGGAAAAGTTTGGAAGTGATTAATCAGAAAGCATGCTTTAAAAAAGAAAATTAAAAAAAGGGGGAGTAAAAACATACAGTGGGCTTTTATTGCAGCTTTATATGCTGGGCAGGGCGGTGTGTTGTAGCTGACAGTACAGTTTAGAGATGCAGGGTGTAATGATCTCAGCCTTTGTGGCACCTAGTGTGAACTGTGATTCCAGACAGTAGCTCATGCAAAGGTATTTTGTGTGTCTCAGCATCTATTGCACAGTTGCTTTACAATGTTCATGGTTCTGGGTTGCAGATCTTAAGTAATTGAGATTTGACTATAATTAAAAGGAAAAAGCAAAACTGTTGAAAATGCAATTGGTTATACACTCTGATCTCGGAGACATTACAGGCAAGTGAAAACAAAACATGCTTTTCTATGGTTCTGTTTTATCTGGATTGCGTGAGATACTGTGTTTAAAAATTAGGAGTAAATTTTTGCTTTCAGTTACTGAGATTGTTTACTACTTCTAAGCTTTGCATCTGGAACCCACTAGAATTTTTATTCAAACTCTTCTATGGCACAGAGAGTTCAGAAAATTAAGCAGATGCTTAAATTAAGCAAATGACTAGGCCTATTAATTGCTGTGTGTGGTTCAAGCCTAAGACTTTTTTTATCCCTTATCTGCTGTTCCTCATGTGAGCCAAAATGCAAAGATTTTGAATGCAAAATTCCCGTGTGAATTACTTCCAGAACTAGAGAGATACATGAGCATTTTTGGGCTTAAAAGGAAAAAAAAAAGCTACTACTATACATTGTTTTGTTGATAGATGTATGTATTAACAGTGTTACACATATATAACCATAGGTATGCTGTTTTGTGCAGTGTTTTAAGTTTCAGTGGTTATAGAAACTTGCCATTTGGGTATCTTGCAAGAAGCAGCCCAAGGTACAGTCTGGATGGGAGAGGCCAAGGAAACATGACAGCAGTTAATGATATTTTGATACTGCTCTGAGTAGCTTGAAGGAATTTCTAAAACTGTGTCTGCTAAAATCCTGAAGTCATATGTTTTAAAAGTAACTTACTGTCTACTTCTTCCTCAGTTATCCCATGCTTTTTTAGTAGTAGACTTGGCAGAGTACTCAGCGGAGGGTACTACAGGCTGTGAGAGAATGTAATCTGTGTAATCTGTGAGATCTTGAATTTGGAACTCAGCAGGGACTATGTCTTTTGTCAGAAGTAAAGCTGGAGGTTCTCCTCTTGCAGTGTGCTGGAAGCAGGCATGCCTATATCTGCTTAATATCCTACTTTTTGCTTTACAAGTTTGTCAGGCATAACGTACTGCTGACTGCTCAGTAGCAAGGGATGTGCTTCAAAAGAGAGGAGGAACAAGTGAACTAGTTTGGTGGTTCATGGAGTAATTTTGGAATAAAATAAAAGCAAAATAAATAAGGGAAGCCTGAAAGACGCGAAATGAAGGATTCAGGTTTTGTATAGAAAACAATAGTCAGCTGCCAAAAAAAGTTGGAAAGGGTGCTAAGAATAAAGATAGATCACTTCATTAAGCTCCTTTACTTGCTGAAGCTGACTTTTTTTTTTGTATCCCACTCAATCAATCCTGAGTATGTGTCCTGGGTTCAGCAGTTGCAGTCAGTTTTTCTTCTCTTTAGTAGCTGTGTTTTGACTTAGCCCGGGAACAAGGCTGATAAGGCCGATGTTTTTGGTTGTTGCTGAGCGATGTTTGCCCTGACCAAGGACTTTGTGAGTCTCATGCTCTGCCGGGGAGAAGGGGGGGCCGGGAGAAAGGAGGGACAGAACCCAAACTGACCAAAGAGGTATTCCATACCATAGCACGTCATGCCGGGGGGGTAACTGGGAGTTACTCGGAGGGAGGGGGAACTTCCCGGTTGGGCTCGTTTTCAGTGGGTGGTATTGTACCCTCTTCCCTTGTTTTCTTTGTCATTGTTATTATTG